>JAKCPI010017340.1:0-85673 GCA_023213315.1 Euborellia annulipes
ATGGAGTCTATAATTAAAAACTCCCATAATACAAATAATACAAAAACACGCTACTAATCATCCCCCAAGCCGCCTCCCGCCAGGGACCGCCGAAGTCAGGCGGCGCAGGTAGTTTCAGAAACCAAAGGAATGTTTTGTTGTAGCTATTGGTGTGGAGAGAGAGAGAGAGAGAGAGGATCAATAAATATTATTAGCACCTCCTCCTTTCTTCCCATCGGAAGCTATTAATGTGCCACTTAGCATATCGCCCCAACATAAATTCAATCATGCGAAAACTATAACATCTAATGAGCCGAGTGACAAATTTGTCATTAGTCAACGAGTCATTAATTTTATAGAATCTGCTGTGGCCATTCAATTACAGCAAATAACACTGGAAAAAATCTGAATGGGATTTTTTTAAGGTTGTTCGGACATTAAAGCACTTAAATAGATTAAAAGCTAATTTTTTAATATGTTATTAATCACTATCACATACGTATAAAATAATTTTTTTGAAGCACATCTGATGAAAGGTTATCGTGTATTTAATTTTTAAAAAATTGTAATTTAACATGTAGTCTATGGGGAATATCGACGGAACGCACACATATCGAATTATATAGCCACCTCTGCAATAGATACAAAAACAAAAAACTTACATTTTATCAAGTCACTTCCGAGGAACATGTTAAACACAAAATCAAAAGTTTCTGCCAAAGGCTTTTAAAGATATTTTAACAAGAAAGTCAAAAAATTCTCCAAAATGACAGTCGACAATATTTAAAAATGAGACTCAGACCAGTCCGGCAACGTCGCATAAAATAATACTCTTTTTTGCTGTCACTTCCATTTAACGATATTTTTTTCTCGCAAATCGTCCATTGTGTTTAAACTGATTTGCATTAATCATTGTAATGTATTAAATAAAATAAAATTGAAGGCTTTTAAGATTTATAATAAACAGCTGACAAATGCAATGTTGCCAGATCTATATCACGTGAAAAAATGCTCAAGTCAAAAGTCATTCATTTATTATTTTTGAACAAAATGTAACCGATGATCTGGACTTGCTTTTTGTTTTTTGTTTAGGCTTACTTTCGTCATTCTTATCTCAAAATCTCTAATTCTGTGAGTTTTGAGATCCCCTCAGTATTTGAACCTCCCCCTTGTAAACACACAGGCCATCAGGTTGTGTATTTCCGTTGAATTCTCTACTGTAAGAATTCCCTTTTGTTGTCTGTCAAATAACAAGAGATTAATTTATTATTAAAAGCATTTTTTTCTTTTTTTAGGTAAAATGTCGAGAGGGCACAGGGGGTGGAGGCAAATGCCACGCCTAAGAGTTTTTTTTTTTTTTATTTTAAAAGGAATAAAATTTGAAGAGCATATCGCTGGCTTTCCTTTTCCCTTTTCCCTATCGACAAACTTGAAGGCGATGGATTCGATGAAATTCTCTCTCTAGCTATCCGAGATGAAAAATAAAAGAATTAAAATGTATGTATCTGCTCTATCCAAATAAATGATAAAAATTCTAAAATTGAAATTCTTCGGTTGTGGGCAGCTAATTAACAAAAAAATATTTAAATACTTACATGGCGGAATTATTATAGCCTCAGAGAAGGAAAATCAAAATAAATGCTTGAATTATTCAATTTGTTTTGTTTTATATATTAATAATTAAGATTAATATATTATTACAAATTCTAATAATAATTTACATAATTGGATAATTAATTATTGAAAATATATTATTTAAAATTATTTATTACGTGAAAATGAGATTTTTATTCTCTTTGCTCACCAAGTCTGAGCATGCGTGTTTCTCATCTCTTTGATCATCTTTGCCTCGCTCCCGTGTGATAAATAATTAATCTTAAATCATCGATATTTTGCAAATCCTTTTAACTCAAACCGATTATTTATATTAATTCTATATTAAACGAGCTTCAAATTGAATATAAAATTTTTGAAATCGAATTTGTGGTTGACGAGGATGAGTGATGAGAAAATTTGACATTTCTAACCAAGTAATTATTTTCCATTTAATTTGAATATTTATCTTATTGTTTCAATTAGACTAATTCAAAGAATATTTTTAATTTCAGATACTCTTGCTATAAAAATGATTGACAATGCAATTTCCATTTTGTGGACATGATCGTGTTCCCTTTGACACTCCTCGGCGAGATGATCAAACCTTGAAGGTATGTCAAAAATATTATTTATTGTTTTGACGAGCATTTAAATAGCTTTTGTTATTATTTTCTAGTGATTGTCATTCGACGACTGAGTGCCCGTTGATATTTGGAGTAAAAAGAAGGGAAATTTCCCCAGCTGACATTCTTGAAGGTAAATAACGTTTCTATTTTGTATTGCATGCTTTTTTCTTAGTGATTTTATTACGTTTCTTTTATTCTATCTTTTAATTTCTTATAAAATTAAATGTAATTATTAAGAAAGTGATAATAAATAAATTCTCAAATCCGAGGGCGAATCTTTTCTATCAATCACAACAAATACAACTCGTTATGTCAGTGTCTTTGTCCTTGTGTAATTTGCATGTTGATGTTGATGGTGTTGCTTAGTAAAATCAAAACTCTGACTGACAAATCTCTTTCTTTTTTTAATTAATGAAAGATTGCTTTATTTTTTTCAATATTAATAAAACAATCAACGAGGTCATAAATGGCTTTAAAGGTTTTAATCAAATTAAATTAAATATATATTGAGTAGTGAGGAAATCCAGGCAGCCAAAAAACAATAAAGAAAATTATATTTGTCTTTATTTTATATATTTGTCTACGTTTCGGCCGATATTCCGGCCTTCATTAGGACAAATGTTGTTTGCCTCGAGCTTATAGAGGCTCTTGGCAACTCCTGACAATGTGTTTGAGTGAACATTCGTCGGATGTCATGACTTCTGGTTCAATAGTGTGACATCACTATTGAACCAGAAGTCATGACTCCGACACATTGTCAGGCGTTGCCAAAGAGCCTCTATAAGCTCGAGGCAAACAACATTTGTCCTGATGAAGGCCGGAATATCGGCCGAAACGTAGACAAATATATGAAATAAAGACAAATATAATTTTCTTTATTGATTTTTGGCTGCCTGGATATCCTCACTACTCAATATATATTCAGCCACTCCTCCTGGAATTAACCATTACTAAATTCAATATATAAGTGAAAAAAGAAAAACTATTTAATATTGAAAGTAAATATATATATAGGCCTATATGACAAGGTTAAGTGCAAAACTTTTTTATAACTTTCACCAAAAAAAGTAATTCAAGACTTTTTAATTGAGTTCGTCATAAATTGCCTCTTGAAATGAAAACAAATCTCTCGATGTTTGATTGATAGGAAAAGAGATGCAAATTAGCGAGCAGACAGTCTTAAAAGCAAAGGCGGATCTCAACTCCAAAGGATTTTCCTCCAATCAATTGACCTCTACATATAATAATCATCATATATAGGCCTATTATTTAATATTGTTTCTTCTTTCACTTATGTATTTAATTTTTAATGATTCCAACTCAACTTATAAATAAATTCCCATTTATGACATCATTGATTATTTATTAATATTAAAAATTGAATATTATTCAAATTGTCAAGTGAAAAATAAAACATTCCCATTCCCTTCTCTTGTTTGTCTCACAACAACTGACTCCAACTCAATACGGAGACGTTTTGCTCATTTATTAATTATGATATTAAATTATGTATTTATTTGCGTTGAACAAATAATTGTTCCTCAAGGTGTTGGGAGTTTTGGTGTGCGCTTTTCGAGAAAAATTTAATAAAAATAATGAAATAAATAGGAACAGGGTGTCTAAATGGCCTTAGATGCCAAAAAAAAAAAAAAAAAAACTGGAGTTTCGGATTTAATTAAAGCCATCTTCCAAGCTCTTAATTGTCATTATTATACATAATAATACTATTTCCCATTGTATTAAGCGGTCCATAAAAAAAAACTTTCGTTAAACAAAAATTGACTTTCCTTTTCTTTGCTTAAGCCCTTTAGGCTTTAGGCTACAGCAGTGGTGGATCCAGAGGTGTTTCTCGGGGGGGGTGTAATCTGGAGTGACTGGTCGCACAGCACACATTTTTTTCTTATTTTCGGTAATTTAAAGGCGCATTCTTTACTTGTTTGCCAGAATATAAATATAAATCAAATTTTGAAGTGTTAATTTTTAAAATTTTACATTAAAAATACATTTTTTTCGAAAAAAAGTATTTTTTTCAAATCTCAGGAGAGTAATTGCCCCCTTTACCTCCCCCCCTTGTATCCGCCTTTGGGCTACAGTGAGTGATAAGATTAAAGCATCATGTGATTATTTCGTTGTTTTTCGAATGGAAACTTTTCTGGTCCAAATTCTAAATCTTGTATAATAAAAATCTGGTGTGACTGGCGCACAGCACACAACTTTCTCTTACCTTCGGTAATCGAAAGTTGTGTACTGTGCTTGTCACACCAGATTTTTTGTGTCGACATGTATTTAGTTCCCGGCAGTAGGGAATATTTGGATTCAGATGTAAAATTTATAAGTATGGGAAAATATTTATATTTTGTAACAATGGCAACCATTTCTCCTATCTTTCCTATGAAGAACAAGAGTAAAGTGTGCTTCAAACAATTTTGAGGGCAAAACGAGAATATACATTTGAAAGAGCATCTAAAAAATAATTGATTTTTGAATTTTAATCAAAATCGTTAGAGCGAATTTTGAGAAAATCGAAAAAAAACTGAAAAAGTACATCAGTAAAGTACTAGTACTCTTTGGCCGATTTTGATTAAAAGCTTATTTTTCCGGTCCCGGGGGTGTTTAACTTATATATAAAATTTCAGCCTCATAGCTCAATTCCTTCATGCTTAAAATTTGACACACACCCACCCACCCACACACACACAGACAGACCATGTCGCGAAAACCACTTTTTTGGATTCAGGGGACCTCAAAACGTGAAGATCCATCAAAATCTCGACATCGAATTTTTGACATGAATCCAATACTTTCTCTCTATATATATATTACATATATACATAGGTAAGAGAAAGTAAAAAACAATGAAATAATCAGATGGAGATGCTTCAATATTTTCCTTCACTCAGCCAGGGCAATCGAACTATTTATTTTTTATAATTCTCCCATTAATATTTAATGTCCGTGTTCGATGTTTATCCCCTTAGTTCAGGAAGTCGGTTTATGATAGTGATGCCAAATAAATAAAATAACTTCTAGCGATGCAACCGGACTTCGGAGACAAATTTTTTTTGTTAATACAATAAGTATTCAAAATATTTATATAATGACATCTCACAGCCTCGAAGATGGTATTAATCAAATCCGAAACGTCAATTTATTTGTTTAAAGTGTTTAAGATCCCATTTGTCTTGAGAAACTTGTAACTACCCCTAAACCCTTATAATTCAGGTTTGCTTTTTAAGCCTTTTTTACCAAATTGAATTTCTCATTTAAATGGCGTAATATGGTCGGGAAGGGGGGGGGATTTCACCCCTTAATAATAAATTCAATTGCTCTATTTTTTTTTGTTTTCATTCATTTTAGAAAATTATTAAACTTCACTCTTGCCTCCTTCAAAGGCAAACTATTATATTTTTCTTTTTTCATGTGGCTCTATACTATCTGCCCAGCCTGCTTGTAGGCTCCCTTGTTCCTCATATCCATCTGCGGTTGATCCTCGCCTTTCGTTAATCCGGTGGCCAAACAATGAAAATATTCCATTAATCATCTGTCGTAACTTTTGTCAGACGTCCAAAAATATAAATGTGGAGTGTCCGTCCATCTGTCTGTCTAATCATTAGTATACATCTAGTTCATGGATAAATATATAACTGTTAAAGCCCTTGGGTTTGAAAAAGTAAATTTTCATTATATAGGCTAATGATTTTTACTTTCTCTTACCTATGTATATATGTAATATATATATAGAGAGAAAGTATTGGTTTCATGTCAAAAATTCGATGTCGAGATTTTGATGGATCTTCACGTTTTGAGGTCCCCTGAATCCAAAAAAGTGGTTTTCGCGACATGGTCTGTCTGTCTGTCTGTGTGTGTGGGTGTGAACAAAATATCTCAAGAACGAAAAGAGCTAGAAGGTTGAAATTTTATATTTAAGTTAGGCACCCCCCTGGGACGTGACACGAAGCTTTTGAACAAAATCGGCCAAAGATTACTAGTACTTTACTGATGTAGTTTTTCAGTTTTTTTCGATTTTCTCAAAATTTGCTCCAACGATTTTTTTTTAAATTCAAAAATCAATTATTTTTTTTCAGATGCTCTTTAAAATGTATATTCTCATTTTGTGATTGAAATCTTCTGAAGACCACTTTACTCCTGTATTTCATAGGGAAGATAGAAATGGTTGCCATGGTAACAAAATATAAATATTTTCCCATACTTATAAATTTTACATCTTGAAAATCGAATGTACCATACTGTCGGAAACTAAATACATGTCGACACAAAAAATCTGGTGTGACAAGCACAGTACACAACTTTCGATTACCGAAGGTAAGAGAAAGTTGTGTGCTTTGCGCCAGTCACACCAGATTTTTTATTTAGGGACTGCTGCACTCAGGATTAGCATTGAATTTCGGGCATGATTCATTATTGCTCCGAATAACTTCCAAAAAAGACTTCCTGTCCACTTTTGCTTTGAACCACTCAATTATTCGCCAGATGCATTCTTTGGTTAAGGCAAAGTCTTTTTTTCTTTCCCTCCCATAAAGCAAGCAATTTACAAAATAATAAAATTGGTCTCTTCTATCCATCTATCCATAAAGGAATAAAAAAAGTGTCTGTTTGACGCCTTTCTACTTCCCTCACTATATAAATGCCTTTTTAGTGGCCATAAACCCCTTTATTTTATTTTATTTTTTTTATCTGTATGGCATTAAAAGTAACTCCAATGCAAAGCTAATAAAGAATATTCGCAGTCATAGGAGGTGATAATGTCCATTCAAAGAAATTAGTACTAAAAATAAACAAACAACGAATTTTATTATAATAATAATAAAAAAAAAGAGGGAAATTTATGAAGTGGAAGTAAAGTGTCTGGCTTGAGCGATTGTCAATAAATCTCTGCCGCTTTTTTTTTTTATATTTGAAAGGGGAATGAAGAATCTATAGGCTATAGAAGGGGTGAAAACATGAAAATGGAACTTTTTTTTATTGTACGATAATGGTAAAAAAATATTTCCTTCAAAGTATTTCACATTTTTACTTTCTCTTGCCTATGTATATATGTAATATATATAGAGAGAAAGTATTGGATTCATGTCAAAAATTCGATGTCGAGATTTTGATGGATCTTCACGTTTTGAGGTCCACTGAATCCAAAAATCTGGTGTGACTGGCGCACAGCACACAACTTTCTCTTACCCTTCGGTAAGAGAAAGTTGTGCACCGTGCTGGTCACACCAGATTTTTTGTGTCGAGATATATTTAGTTTCCGATAGCACCTTAGTTTCAAACTTGCATTTTAAATGTTGACTGCTTCAAATAAACTATGGTTATTTTTCAAAATTTTAATCTCATATTTGGACATTTTATACACAATATAGAATCGTAAATAAATACAAAATTTCATAAGAATTGGAAAAAAAAATTTTAAATGCCTAAAAAGTTCTAAAGGGGACCCCCTTTTGAATCGAAATTAACATACAAATCCCTATAGGAAATTAACATTGTTTCTATGCGAAGATAAGGTGGAAAGGGAATTTAAAAAGAGTAGAGAGAGACGATAATGTTTGCAAGTGAGAGAGATATATATATATGTTTTCTTTGAAACAATTAAAGACACAAATAAAATAAAAATAAATGGGAATTTAAATAATAATTGATTTTTAATCTAATAAAAAGAAAAAGATTTAAATTCCGTTACCATGGCAACCAGTTCTATCTTTCCTATGAAGAACAAGAGTAAAGTGGTCTTCAGAAGATTTCAACGGCAAAATGAGAATATACATTTTAAAGAGCATCTAAAAAATAGTTGATTTATGAATTTTAAAAAAAAATCCTTGGAGGGAATTTTGAGAAAATCGAAAAAAACTGAAAAAGTACATCAGTAAAGTACTAGTACTTTTTGGCCGATTTTGTTCAAAAGCTTATTTTGAGATTCTTCAAAGGTACCTAAGTTAAATATAAAATTTCAATCCGCTAGCTCAACTCCTTCATGCTAAAAATCTGTCCACACACACAGACACACACACAGACACACATACACACACACACACAGACCAATTTGCGGGACCCACTTTTTTGGACTCAGGGGACCTCAAAACATGTATATCCATCAAAATCTCGACATCGAATTTTTGACATGATCGCAATACTTTCTCTCTCTATATATATTAACATATATAGAGGTAAGAGAAAGTAAAAATGGGAATTTAAATAATAATTGATTTTTAATCTAATAAAAAGAAAAAGATTTAAATTCCGTTACCATGGCAACCATTTCTATCTTTCCTATGAAGAACAAGAGTAAAGTGGTCTTCAGAAGATTTCAACGGCAAAATGAGAATATACATTTTAAAGAGCACCTAAAAAATAGTTCATTTATGAATTTTAAAAAAAATCCTTGGAGGGAATTTTGAGAAAATCGAAAAAAACTGAAAAAGTACATCAGTAAAGTACTAGTACTTTTTGGCCGATTTTGTTCAAAAGCTTATTTTGAGCGTGTGGGAAGGTACCTAAGTTAAATATAAAATTTCAATCCGGTAGCTCAATTCCTTCATGCTAAAAATCTGTCCACACATACAGACACACGCACGCACGCCCACACACACACACACACACACACACACACACACACACACACACACACACACACACACACAGACCAATTTGCGGGACCCACTTTTTTGGACTCAGGGGACCTCAAAACATGTATATCCATCAAAATCTCGACATCGAATTTTTGACATGATCGCAATACTTTCTCTCCTATATATTTCATATATAGGCTAAGAGAAAGTAAAAAAGATTTAAATTCCGTTACCATGGCAACCAGTTCTATCTTTCCTATGAAGAACAAGAGTAAAGTGGTCTTCAGAAGATTTCAACGGCAAAATGAGAATATCCATTTTAAAGAGCATCTAAAAAATAGTTCATTTATGAATTTTAAAAAAAATCCTTGGAGGGAATTTTGAGAAAATCGAAAAAAACTGAAAAAGTACATCAGTAAAGTACTAGTACTTTTTGGCCGATTTTGTTCAAAAGCTTATTTTGAGATTCTTCAAAGGTACTTAAGTTAAATATAAAATTTCAACCCGGTAGCTCAACTCCTTCATGCTAAAAATCTGTCCACACACACAGCACACACACACACACACACACACACACACACACACACACACACACACACACACACACACAGACCAATTTTCGGGACCCACTTTTTTGGACTCAGGGGACCTCAAAACATGTATATCCATCAAAATCTGGACATCGAATTTTTGACATGATCGCAATACTTTCTCTCTCTATATATTTCATATATAGGGTATGAGAAAGTAAAAAAGTGGTTTTTGCGACATGGTCTGTCTGTGTGTCTGTGAACAAAATATCTCTAGAACGAAAAGAGCTAGGAGGTTGAAATTTTATATTTAAGTTAGGCACCCCCATGGGACGTGACACGAAGCTTTTGAACAAAATCGACCAAAAAGTACTAGCACTTTACTGATGCACTTTTTCAGTTTTTTTCGATTTTCTCTAAATTTGCTCCAACGATTTTTTTTAAAATTCAAAAATCAATTATTTTTTAGATTCTCTTTAAAATTTATATTCTCATTTTGTGATTGAAATCTTCTGAAGAACACTTTACTCTTGTACTCCATAGAAAAGATAGGAGAAATGGTTGCCATGGTAACAAAATATAAACATTTTGCCATACTTATAAATTTTTACTTTCTCTTACCTATGTATATATGTAATATATATATAGAGAGAAAGTATTGGTTTCATGTCAAAAATTCGATGTCGAGATTTTGATGGATCTTCACGTTTTGAGGTCCCCTGAATCCAAAAAGTGGTTTTCGCGACATGGTCTGTCTGTGGGTGGGTGGGTGGGTGGGTGTGTGGGTGGGTGGGGGTGGGTGGGTGGGTGGGTGGGTGTGTGTTCAATTTTAAGCATGAAGGAATTGAGCTATGAGGTTGAAATTTTATATTTAAGTTAAACACCCCCGGGACCGGAAAATAAGCTTTTAATCAAAATCGGCCAAAGAGTACTAGTACTTTACTGATGTACTTTTTCAGTTTTTTTCGATTTTCTCAAAATTTGCTCCAACGATTTTTTTTTAAATTCAAAAATCAATTATTTTTTAGATTCTCTATAAAATGTATATTCTCATTTTGTGATTGAAATCTTCTGAAGACCACTTTACTCTTGTACTCCGTAGAAAAGATAGGAGAAATGGTTGCCATGGTATCAAAATATAAATATTTTCCCATACTTATAAATTTTACATCTTGAATTCAATTGTACCCTACTGTCGGAAACTAAATACATGTCGACACAAAAAATCTGGTGTGACAGCACAGTACACAACTTTCGATTACCGAAGGTAAGAGAAAGTTGTGTGCTGTGCGCCAGTCACACCAGATTTTACATCTTGTAAATCGAATATTCCCTACTGCCGGGAACTAAATACATGTCGACACAAAAAATCTGGTGTGACAAGCACAGTACACAACTTTCGATTACCGAAGGTAAGAGAAAGTTGTGTGCTTTGCGCCAGTCACACCAGATTTTTTCCACCTCTTTTCCATCGAGCGGAAATTTTTTTTCCCTTCTGTCGAAATCTTTTTACCCTTTTTTTTTTGCGTCTCATCTCATCTTTTCAATCTCAGGTTTCGGCTACTTTTTAGCCTTTTAGGTCGGTTCCTACTGTGACCATCATCAGGCCTAAAAATTAAGATACATACATTTAAAGAACATGAGACATAATATCTACAACTTATAGAAGTCCTTTTTTTTGATTTTCAAAAAAATAAATTTTTTTTTAGATTAATCGCATTAAATTTTAAAAATTCGCTCTATATTTTATAGATCAGGGATGAGCAACCCGCGGCCCGCGGCCCGCTTGCGGCCCTTTTAGCCCGCCAAGCATTTCTAAAATTGAAAATAGGCCTAAATATTTTTTTATTTTTATTTTATCATTATCAGTACCTATACCTAGTATAGAAAGGATCGAAATAGTTCCCGAATACTTTCAAATGGAAGTGATTGACATGCAGAATAATACCGATTTAAAAAATGTATTTTTCTCTGTAAACATCGAAAATTTTTATAAGTCTTATGTGAGCCCTGAGAAAATTCCGCTTTTGACGAAAAATGCAAAGCAAATGATGTCTCTGTTCGGAGGTAAAGAGGCCCGGACACCCCAAATCGTTTTTTTTTTTTAGTGCTTATGTTTGCGAACAATTATTTTTAACCATGAAATTAATCAAAAATGACCATCCGTTCAAGACTGAGTGATGCACGATTAGGAAGTTCCGTACGTGTAGCTACCACATCCGGCTGATATCGTTCAGCTTGTTATCGAAAAAGCAAGCGCCAAATTTCTCATTAAAAGTTCGCTAGTAAATTCGTTGTGTTTTCTTGTTTGTTTTTATTTTCCATTAAAATATGTATATGAACTTAATATGTGCGGCCCGCCAAAAATTTTTAAAATTTAAATTGGCCCGTTGATTAAAAAGGTTGTTCACCCCTGTTATAGATAATGAAATTAGTAATCATTGTGCTAAAGAATAATGAATTTTCTACCTTTAATTAATTAGCTGGAATCTTTCAAATGAAATGGAATAAATCCCTTGAATTCCTATAGGAAAAACTAACGCCATCTCTTGCCGCCCAGAGTAACTCGGTAGTCAATCGTGATCTAACGGCTTTTCGAGACGCACAGAGCCTATGGAAATTTTGAATCAATTGACAATCAATTACTTATGAAATGCAAGTGGCCAAGTTCGGAAACTAAATATATCTCGACACAAAACAATCTGGTGTGTGTGTTAAGTCACGCCAGATTTTATTATTCTCTATTCTTTGTGTTGGCGATGCCATCAGTTTTTTTAATTATAAATGCAAAAAAGATTTCCTGACAGGCAATTTTATCTTTAGCAGGTGCCTCTATGCATTTTTTTTCTCCCTTTCTCTCTCATCACGACATTTCAACTTTTCCTTTTCTCTTTTTGCTATTACAAAACATACACAGACAGAGAGGGAAAGAGAAATGTCGCACACAGACTTCTTTTTTTTTCTAAATATCCATTAGTAGAATTTCCTCTATCCTTGAATCAAAAGAAAGAATAAATAATTGCTCAGTATCTGTTAATTTTACATCTTTTTTTTTTTTTTTTTATAAATATCGGGGATGCCATTTGTTACATTCCCATACCTTGTGAGAATGCTGAGTGGCGAAAGTGGGAAAATTCAATTTTTAAGTTAAGCCTTCGAAACGTTGTTAAAACGACTTCTAAGGAAAAATTATTTAGAAAATGTGAGGTTTCACTAACGTAAGTTGTAAATGAAAGAAATATTGAATTTCTAACTCGATATATTTGGACTATTAACCCATCATCAGGACTGCATACATGTGACTGAGTGAATAAAAGAGAGTAGATGCTGCTAGGCTTAGGTAGGAGGGGCTTAGATGGGAGTTGGGGACATTTGTGAGTGCTTGCTTGAGAAAAACTAAGGGGTTGCCTCTGGAGGGGGCTGCCTATTCCAGGAAGGACTTTCCCCTCCAGAGGCAACTCTAGTCTCAAGCAAGCACTCACAAATCTCCCCAACTCCTATCTAAGCCCCTCCTACCTAAGCCTAGCAGCATCTACTCTCTTTTATTCACTCAGTCACTCCTGAAGATGGGTTAATAGCCCGAAATATATCGAGTTAGAAATTCAATATTTCATTCATTTACAACTTAGTGAAACCTCACATATTCTATATAATTTTTACAGATTAAATATGTTTCACGGAAAACCTACACCACTTTCCCTCCAAACTAAAAACGACTTCTCTTTTGAGTGCCAATTCTCCGATTGTTGAATTTCGGACTTTCGCCACTCAGCTTTCTCAGCAGGCGATATAGAGAGAGAAAGTATTGCGATCATGTCAAAATTGATTTTGATGGATATACACGTTTTGAGGTCTCCTGAGCCCAAAAAAGTGGTTTTCGCAATATCTGTCTGCCTTCACTTTAAAGCAAGGACGAAAAGAGCTACACTGTAAAAAAGATTTAGGTAATTTTACAATTTTTGTGTATGAAGCAGGGGCGTATATAAGGGGGGGGGGCCCCGAAATTTTTGAAATCCATATAAGTACATATATACGGATATCCAGTAACAGCGGGGTAAATGAGGAGGCCCGGCCCCCGAAACCTTACAAATACATTCATACATATACGCTGAAAGTTCGAAAATTCCGTTCAGCAAAAAACTATCCGCAGGGCGGGGAAAAAAATTTGGTTTAGTTCCGCAAAATAGAATTTTCCGCGTACGGGAAAAATTCTCTGCCCCTAAAAAAAAGGTAAAATGATTTTCATGGACGGAGGAAAAAATGTTAAAAATAATTCCTCACAGGGCGGGAAACTAAAGTTCCCAAAAAAAACATTTCCTGCAGTTTTCGCAGGTCGGAAAAAAATAATTCCGTCTTCCTAAAAAAAAAAAAAAGCTAAACGGCAGGGAAAAATTTAGAAAACATATGAAGGAAGTTTCTTCTTATTTTAGCCGGATCTTCAGTAAAGTAAAGTAAACTTCCTTCATATGTTTTCTCATCAGATGACTCTTGCAACTTCCTAAATTCTACTGGAAAAATTTAGTTTCGTAAAAAAGAATTTTCCGCAGAAAATTTTTGAGTTCGCCCCCCCCCCAAAAAAAAAAAAAATTTCTATATACGCCCCTGGTATGACGCAAAAACATGCTAAATTTAGTAAGCCTTTGTAAAAACAAATGTATTGTGATTTTCGATAGCCGTTTGAAAATGTTTTGTAATATTAGAAAGCAATTTGGCACTAGCGAGAAAAAACTTGCCCCTCAAGAGGTTTGATCTCGAGCTCTTGGTTTTTACTTTTTTGCCATCTCGCCTACTTAGCATTCTTTTTTAAGCTACTTAATTTGACGTGGTCCTTCCTATTAATCCCCCAAAACTGCTTTCGAAAATTACAATACAATTTTTGACGAAATTTACTGTATTATACAATAGAATGTATGCAAAATTAAAATACATACTCTGCTCTCTATTTTTCGAAGAAAATTGTAATTTTAAAATGTGTTTTTTTTTTTTTAATATTTGAACGCATGAATTTGTAAATTTATTAGACGTAGTTATTATTTACAAGGGAAGTTTGTAAATTAAATAAAATTAAGATTTTTTTTTTTTTACAGTGTAGAATATTGAAATTTTATATTCAAATTAGGTACGCCCCTGGGACCAAACACGAAACTTTTGAATAAAATCGGCCAAAGAGTACTAGTACTTTACTTATGTAATTTTTCAGTTTTTTTCTATTTTCTCAAAATTCCCTCCACCGATTTTGATTAAAATTCAAAAATCAATTATTTTTTAGATCCTCTTTAAGGGGCCTCGGAAGTGAAGGTGTTACGCATGTTTTTCCCGCTAAGATGGCGTTGTGTGTCATTGAAAGTATGCCCAAATATCAAGTAATTCAAAATTTTGCCAAGAGATGTCAGAATGGTAGCTAATAATATTTAATCCATTTGGTTGATTTTCATTCATCTTTTAACAATAAATACTTTATAAATGTTATTATATATTTTTTATAAAAGCATAAAAATATATGCCAGATATAGGCTAATACTATATCGACTGTTAGACTAGCCTGCCATCTATTGCAAGAATGCTGAACTAATTTGACAGTTGAAATTTAAATAAATCATCTAAGCTTATTTTAAAAATTTCTCAATTAATATGTGATTAATAATAACAATAAATTCATTTTTAAATTAAAAAAAAATTAAAGATTATTGGGACTGATTGTTTTTTTGTATTTGCTTGATAACAAAAAAATTAATTGCGATAATTTTTTAATAAGTCATTCAACAAATTATAGCTCGATGTCCCAATAATCTCTTATGAATTTAATTCATTAAAAAAAACCCGCATTGAAAAATTCCTTATAATAGTCTAGATTTTTTTAAAGTACGTTTAGACGTCGCTCCTGAACCCCCTTAAAATGTATATTCTAATTTTGCCATTGACCTCTTCTGAAGCATACTTTACTCTTGTACTCCATAGGGCAGATGTTTGCCATTAAAATTAAATACTTTTTGTATTGTATGTATTGCTGGAAACTAAATATCAGTCACACCAGATATTTTTTTGTTCACTTCTCCATTATTTATTTATTTCAAACACGAGTGTTTTTGAAATATAATATATTCCACTGAATCTCTCTTGCAATATCATATTGTTGTTGTTGTTGTTTTTTGTTAGAGCCTTTTGAACAATAGACACGCATATCATTTGAACGGGCATTGAAGATGTGCTCTGATAGTAGAAATGCACACCTAACTCTCTCACTCTATTGCAGTGTAAATTGAGCAGGAAATTCTATCTATTTCTTAGTATACAATGTAATTGTATTTCCTATCAATGATGATACTCTCTCTCGTGAGTGGATGCTGGGAAATTAGATTCCTTTGTCTTCTACGCTATTCTCTATTAAATAGAAAAAGAAATATTATTACATATAGGAAATAAAGAGAAAGTATTGTAATCGTCAAAAAATTCGACTTTGAGGTTTTGATGTTTCTCTGTTTTAGACTTCCCTGAGTCAAAAAAAAAAAAAAAAACACATTTTGGTATGAACACGATTGCTTCAAAACCAGAGCAACCAGATCGATGAAATTTGGTATATACTCCATACACTAAAATTGTTGATTTCTATCAACTTTAGATACGTAGGGCTTGTAGCTGGTAGTTCAATCAGGATAAGTGAAAAGAAGAAAAAAAATCTGCAGCTAGCCACCACGTTGACGTTTCGATCCCGATTGGGATCATCCTCAGAACTAATGTATACATTTCCCGATATTAATCTTTGTTTCGTACACATTAGTTCTGAGGATGAACCCGACCGGGATCGAAACGTCAACGTTGTGGGAATAAAATAATGAAATACAACTAGCTGCAGATTTTGTTCACCTTTTCACCTATCTATCAACTTTCGCAATAAATACTTCACCTGAAAGTAGTACTTTACCTAAAAAGTTTTTTCAAAAATTTTGAAATTTTCAATTTTTTTGTCATTACCCTATTTTAAAAAGTTTTTATTCTTTGACATTTTTTCGAAAATGGTTATATACCAAATTTCATCATTCTGGCTGCTCTGGTTTTTAAGCAATCGTGTTCACATACACACACACACAGACATAATTCCAAAAGAATATACGAGAAAGTTTTGGGGAATTCATTTCCGATTGATTTTGAAATTGAGAGAAAAAATTGTAAAATTTCCCATTCAACTCAACGGATTATTATGCAATTGGCTGGAGACAAACATCTTTAGTATTATGTTTCAAAAGTTTTTGTTGTGTTTTATATGTTGTAGTTACAATATTGACATTAATATTTTGATAAAATGTTTATTGTTTTTTAAGTTTGAAAATAAATCTTTCTGCTGCTATCAATGGAACTGGTCCAAAATGTTTCCGCATCCCATCCTCGTGTTATCTTCAATACTTTAAAGAATTGGACTAAAGCTTGGAAGTTAAAACATGATTTATTTTCAGACTCAAAAAACAATAAACATTTTATCAAAATATTAATGTCAATATTGTAACTACAACATATAAAACACAACAGTTTTGGTCCAGGGGATGCAGAGGGCATCATACTTCTTTTTTTTGTAGATGAAAATAGAGGACAGTCTGGTGGATATTATTGGTTAGGATGTAGATAAATAAAAATCTGGAGATGATTTTCAGGTCAATTTATTCGGATTATGAGTCAACATTTCGGAATTCAAACGACTCCTTCTTCATGACCATGCGGGGTTAAAAAACAAATTTGTCATTAGAATTGTGACATATACTCAAAGGCCAGACAAAGAATGATTTGCATGGCCCTGAAGAAGGAGTTGTTTGAACTCCGAAACGTTGACTCATAATCCGAATAAATTGGCCTCCAGATTTTAATTTATCTACATTCTTTCCAATAATATTCACATGCATTTGTGTTTTTTTTATTCCCTTTTCGGCTGCAGAGGCCATTAGGGTTTGAATTTTAGTTCATATATATTATTACATTTATAATATCGATGGCGATAGCGTAGACCACCTCTCGCTAATATACAAGCTCTGCAAATTCGGTTATTCCTCACCGCTGATCAACCTGATATACAGCTTTTTAGAAGATCGATCCTTTAGAGTGAAGGTGGAAGATGAAGTTTCAGAATGGATGCCGATCAACGCCGGGGTACCTCAGGGAGCCCTTCTCTCTCCTATACTGTATGCGATATACACAAGTGATTTTCCCCAAGACCCATTTGTACAAATTGGGCAATACGCAGATGATATCCTCTCTATTTTATTCACATAAGAATTACAAATGTCTCAGAAACAGACTAGAGGACGCAACTGACAGACTGCTGAACTACTTTAAAACCTGGCGACTAAGCATAAACACGGACAAAAGTGAAGTTTTACTTGTAACAAGAAGACGAAAATATTTACATTCAAATATTAAAGTTGGAAACACTACACTTAACTGGCAACGGACTTTGAAATACTTAGGAATGACTCTAGACAGACGACTAACCTGGTCCCCACACTGTAGCCTGATCATAACAAAAGGAAGAGCCGCCCTTGCTTTGCTTTGGCCCCTTCTTAATAGAAACAGCGCCTTACCCACGAACCAAAAGCTGATTTTATACAAAGTTATGATAAGGCCACTGTTGACGTACGGAGCTGTAATTTGGACAGACATGACATGCAGGACAAATATAAAAAGGATAAGACAATTTGAAAACAAAATTTTAAGACTAATAGCTGACCCTCCGCCAGGAATTTACAATGAAGAAATTAAAGTTGGACTGGACATGACCGACTTAATGACATACTTGGGCAACATAAAACAAAAATTTAAACAAAAGGCATTGACTCACCCAAATGACCTAATATCGGACATCTACCATTTAGACTGACCAAACAGACCGCATATACAGGACCTTTAATTTTTATATTATTTTTGCTAATTTTATTTTTTATTTTTATAATCAAAAGGACATGAAGGTTTTTCCCAAAAGATTTTTCCTTAAGAGAAAACGGCTTTTTTTTAAATAAGTAAAACTGATAGAGAGGGGGGCTCCCTCGAGGTCAGCGGTCAACAAGATGAAATCAAATGTAACAACTAATGTATACATGTAATTTTAAAAGAATAAAATATTCATAAAATTAAAAATATCGATGGCTACCGGGGGACGTTCTACACGCTGATTTCCAGGGGGTCACCAATCCCAGATTTCGCCGTGCTTGGCATTGCTTAACAGCAACGATTGTGGTGACTCTTGCTCTACCCGCTGCCAGCCCCCCGGCGGCCGATTTTGTTCAAAAGCTTCTTTTCACGTCTCAGGAGGATGCCTAACTTGAATATAAAATTATAAGTATAATTTTAAAAAGAAATGAAGAGAGAAACGCAGCTATGGTTTTTCTTTTTTATTATACTCGGCACTCACGCTGACGTTTCGATCCCTGTAGGGATCATCTTCAAGCATGGAGGCTGGTCATAATGTATTTGTAGAATTTTTCATATATTCTAATCTCGTGATAATATACATAATAGTTAGCAGTAATTGAGAGTTGAATACAATTTAATTAAATTAGATTGATGTATTTAATTTAATTAAATTGTATTGCGGCCCTGATGATGTCGAATAGGACGAAACTAGTTGGCATCGAGTTGGCCAATAAATTTTTAATAAATAATAAGAGAAATTTTATTTTTCCTTATTTATAACTTGAAAATCCATCTACCTTAACCTGGAATCTGGTTGAAGCTCTAAATTTAAAAAAATATATAACATAAGTTATGTACGAGATTGGAATATATGAAAAATTCTACAAATACATTATGATCAGCCTCCATGCTCTGAAGATGATCCCTACCGGGATCGAAACGTCAGCGTGAGTGTTGAGTATAATAAAAAAGAAAAAAGCATAGCTGCATTTCTCTTCACTAATTATTACCATTATAATTAAACATACAGCTATAAACTAAAACCTTGAAATTGAATATAAAATTTCACGTCAATTCCTTCATGGTTTTAAATTGAACAGACAGACCAATTTGAGGGATTCAGGAGATCTCAAAACGTGTATTTCCATCAAAATCTCGACATCGAATTTTTGTCATGAAACCTAATACTTTCTTTTTATGTATATTACAGCATCCTCTGGACCAAATTCTTTAAAACTCGGTGATAAATAATTAACCCATTAATCTCCAATTCTGCATAACATCAACCCTTGGAGAGCAATGGGGATTTATTCTCAAAAAAAAAAAAAAAAAAAAAAATTAACCTACGTCATCTTTGTTTCCTAGAATCTCTTTGACTCTTCTTTAACCTTTCATTTTTTTTTAATTTCCTTTGATAATTTAATAAAAAAAAAAACATGTCGCTGATGCCATCGTTATTTAGCAATTGACGGGGTAAAAATCTAAAATTTCTTCTTTTGAAGTTGCCTCTAAATATTCATCAAAGTAGCAAACAAACAAACAAAAAAAGGGGATAATTATACGTATGAGCAACGAAAGGGAGAGAATAAATAAGCCTAGAGAGGATTTTTTTTTATATCTACGCTTGATTAGAAAAAAAAAGAGCTGGCTACTTGTTAAAAGGAGCGCGGGCATTAACAGCGTCTTCTGGCGGCTAGGCTTCCTGTTGAATAATTGATGTCAACCAACATCTGCCAAGAGCGAGAGAGAGAGAGAGAGAGCAAAACTCTCTCTCTCACTCACTCACTTATCATACATTATATAGAGTGCAAATAACAAACAAAAAAATATCATCCTTTTTGCGTTTTGGGATTAACATGTTAGCGTCTGAGTGTTAACATCTCAATAAAGCCGTTTCTCTTCTCTCTTGCAAAGTTTAGATCTGCTAGAAAATTTTATTCCTATTTCGACAAAGGAAAATTGAATAATTCGGGCCGAAAACAAATTTTGTTTTTGTTTCATCGTGTATCTTGTATTACGGCCTCTCGCCACATTGTCTTTGATGATATTTGGACTTACTTTCTCTTACCTCTATTTATATGTAATATATATATAGAGAGAAAGTATTGGATTCATGTCAAAAATTCGATGTCGAAATTTTGATGGATATACACGTTTTGAGATCCCTTGAATCCAAAAAAGTGGTTTTCGCGACATGGTCTGTCTGTGTTCAATTTAAAGCATGAAGGAATTGAGCTAGGAGGGTGAAATTTTATATTTAAGTTAGACGCCTCCCTAGGGCGTGAAAATAACCTTTTAAACAAAATCGGCCAAAAAATACTAGTACTTTACTGATGTAGTTTTTCAGTTTTTTTTTTCTCAAAATTCGTTCCAACCATAGGCGCCGGAACTGGGGGGGGGGGCAAGAGTACATTGCATTGGGGGGGGGGGCAGAGGGGGGCAATATCTCTTCTTTTTATTTCATTTATTTTTAAAAATAATACAATTTTGCTTTTGAAAAATAAAATCTTCTAAATTAAATAAAAAATCTGGTGTGACTGGCGCACAGCACACAACTTTCTCTTACCTTCGGTAATCGAAAGTTGTGCACTGTGCTTGTCACACCAGATTTTTTGTGTCGACATGTATTTAGTTCCCGGCAGTAGGGAATATTTGAATTCAGATGTAAAATTTATAAGTATGGGAAAATATTTATATTTTGTTACCATGGCAACCATTTCTCCTATCCTTCCTATGAAGCACAAGAGTAAAGTGTGCTTTAAACAATTTTGAGGGCAAAACGAGAATATACATTTGAAAGAGCATCTAAAAAATAATTGATTTTTGAATTTTAATCAAAATCGTTAGAGCGAATTTTGAGAAAATCGAAAAAAACTGAAAAAGTACATCAGTAAAGTACTAGTACTCTTTGGCCGATTTTGATTAAAAGCTTATTTTTCCGGTCCCGGGGGTGTTTAACTTATATATAAAATTTCAGCCTCATAGCTCAATTCCTTCATGCTTAAAAGTGAACACAGACACACACACACACCCACCCACCCACCCACACACCCACCCACCCACCCACCCACAGACAGACCATGTCGCGAAAACCACTTTTTGGATTCAGGGGACCTCAAAACGTGAAGATCCATCAAAATCTCGACATCGAATTTTTGACATGAATCAATACTTTCTCTCTATATATATATTACATATATACATAGGTAAGAGAAAGTAATTAAAAGAGTATGAAATTCATTTTTTCCAAATTTTTTCCAAAAATTTTTGATAAAATCACTAGCAAATTTTTTAAAATTTTAATTTTATTAAAATTGTGATTTTATTTAAAATTTTTAAAGTTTCATAGTAGATTTGTTTTTGTTTTATACTATTTGAACATATTAAATTATTTTAATTTTCTAAAAAAAAAATTTTTGCCCCCCCCCTGAATCAAATTCGTTCCGGCGCCCCTGGTTCCAACGATTTTGACTAAAATTCAAAAATCAATTATTTTTTTAGATTCTCGTTAAAATGTATATTTTCATTTTGCTATTGAAATCTTTTGAAGCACACTTTACTCTTGTACTTCATAGGAAAGATAAAAGCAATGCTAACAAAAAATAAACATTTTCCCATACTTATAAATTTTACATCTTGAATTCTAATATATCGGCGGAAACTAAATATATGTCGACACAAAAAATCTGGGGAGACAAGCACAAAACACAACTTTCAATTATCAAAGGTTAAGAGAAAGTTATATAATTAAATATTTATTCATTCATATACCTGAAAAAATAAGCTGAAAAAGTACATTAGTAAAGTACTACTCTTTGACCAATTTTGTTTTAAAAGTTTGGTGTCACGTGCCAGGGGGGTGTCTAACTTAAATATAAAATAAGTTGAAGAGAAGTTGCTGTTGATGGAAAAGAGCAAGTACAGGTGCAACAAATAAAGAGAGCCTTTTGATGCCACATGCCGAAAGGGAGACGTTTCGGACAAAATTTTATTTGTCAGTTCTTGTTGGCACATAAACTAATTAGGCACAAAGTTGTCATTGTTGTTGCGGCTCGAATTTGTGCACATGTATATTTTTTTTTTATAAAAACAGGCGAATGTCAATGTTTCGTGAGAGTCTATAAGATTCGTGCCGCAACAACAATGAAAACTTGCTGCCTAATTACACTGTTAAAAATTTTCAAGAAAACTTCCTATACAAGTATAGGAACTCTGTTTAATAAACTGTTTATGAATATATATGAGAAAGTTCAATTTGTTGCCAACCTAACAAATTTCTTGTATATTTTAAAATTAATTATTTTGGTAAAAATTGTTTGAATTTTGATAGCTATTTAGTTGAATTACTTTATAAAAATTATTTAATTAGTATGTTTAAACTTCATAAATATTTAAATAGTTTAGAGCGCGAATTTCAAACCAGAATTTAATAAATTTAGATTTGTGAAATAAATTTTAAAAGAATAATTTCAAGTTTCCTTAAAATAATATTAATAAAAATTCCTTGAGGTAGTCGAGTTATTTGAGAACGTTTAGACCAGTGATTCTCAACTTGTCGCGGCACACTTTTAACGATTTCAAAATTTGGCGGCACACAAAGAAAAAGATAAGTTTAAAAGTTGGTAATTTGTTCATAAACTTTTATATTAATTTTATTTCATATCCTGGGTATATTAATATTAAATCACCGAAGTATATGAAAAATGATTGAAAATTCATATTTTTTTTTACATTGTAGTTTATGGGCCTGCAAGGACTGAGGATCAACGAATAAACTATTTGTAAAATAGGGCCTCCCGAAAGTTCAATTTTTCTTTTGGTTTAATAACTTCTTTTTTGTTGTAGAGGGCAATCTTCTGCTTTTTTTCGATTCGTCTGGGAAGTCATGTTTGGACAGCACATGCGCTGACCAGAACCGACTTCCAAAGTTGTTTTCTGCTCTGAAATCTTGTCCCTTTTTTGAATTTTATCTTTTTCATTGTTATAATTTCATGAATGCATTTCTCTCAGCATCCGCACCAAATCTTTTCGCTAATGATTAAGACGTTTATCTCTAATCAAATTTGATTTGATAACAAGTAAACAAAAAATACGTCATAGGTAGTGTGTTTAAGAGGATTGGAAAAGTTTTTTTTTTTTTCTCTCTCTTTTGTTACATAAAATAATAACACTCTCTCTGTCTCTCTTTTAACTTTGTTGTTTTATTTGATAACACATTTATATCTCTACCAGTTGCCTACTTTAAAATTTATACAACAACAACAACAACATGATGTTGAACAAAAAGTTTAATAAAATTCATTTAACAAGTAGCTACTACACTAACTAAAATGTTTTCTTTTTCTTTAAAAAAAAAAAATCTGGTGTGATTGACCTCTGATATTCGAAAGTTGTGGCCAGTCCGTATTTAAATTACCTCCCCTCCCCTCCCCTTATCTAAAGGTGGATTCACACGGTGTGTTTTTGCATGCACGCAGGTTATGACGTCATTAATGACCCACGGGAGATTTTACTTGCAGTTCTTGGCTAATAGAACATTTAGGCTAGCTTGAAAACATGCACCTCAACCAATCACAGAGCCGGATTTTAACACGTCATCTAATTCTAGCATGGCTCACTTTGTTCAATCTACTCATTTATTAGTAGGGTCCGACAGAAACAAGATTTTCAGCCGAAACCGAAATCCGGCCTCAATCTTAGTTTCGGCCAGGGTTACCACGCGTCCTACTTTCGGTAGGACAGTCCTACAATCGCAATGAATGTCCTACGTCCTACAATGAAGCCTAATGTGTCCTACTTTGAAAATAAAATATTAAGTTGGTTTTTATAAGTCTGTATAATCGATTTCTAAACGCCCGGATATGATTTTATGAACACAATAACATAACATTAATTTATCAACTCAACAAAAAAATTTTCGTTTTACTACAAACTTCCACTTTTCGCCACTGCAGTAAGCGCTAGTATCGCTCCGTTTGGATTTGAATTGTGATGGTCAAATGATGTATGGTTCCAAGAAAATGTATTTTTCGTTAATTGTAAAGAAAATTGCCTACAATTTTATGAGAAAGTTCGAAACAACATTAAATTATTAAAATGCGCGAAGAGTGATGAAAAATATAAGTTCAGACATTGAATGTAGTCATTAAATAATTACCTTAAAATAAATTAGCATTATCATCACCTAAAAAATTTATATATATATATATGTCCATTTCCTATTGTCCTACATTGAGCATTTTAATATGTGGCAACCCTGGTTTCGGCCGAAACCGAAACTTATATTTCCTACAAAAAAATTCATATCATTTTATCTTTTTTTTTCCGCCCTGCAGGGAGAAATTTTTTTCCACACCTTTTGCGCTCTGCGGAAAATTTTTTTCTCCCTCAAGTGCAAATCATTTGACCTTTGATTTGCATGCTAATCTCATCCCATCTTTTCAGACTCAGGTTTCGGCTACATTTTGGCCGAAACCGAATATCCGGTCGGTTCCTATTTATTACTTTATTAAGACATTTCTGGCAATTAAGAGTTTATTTAATAATAATAATAGAGTTATTGCACTTAACAGTGGATGTTAACCACCAGTGGGAAACTTTTACCTATCCTATGGATTAGGCTCAGAGATCGAAAGATGGCGCCGAGTTGCAACAATAACGCAGTAGAACAGCGAAAGCATTTGTTGTATACTGCACGCGTTATTTAAACAACACTAATAGACACCCAGGGCCGCAGACAGGGGGGGGCAGGGGGGGCTATATCCCCGGGGCCCGGGCCCTCCGAGGGGGCCCGGGCCCATTGCGCTCCCACCTTAAAATTCTAATAAAAAATAATTTTCATGGTTAAAATTTCAATTTAAAAAAATCACTTTCTTGAAATTTTTTTCCTCAGAGGGCCCGGGCTCTTTAAGCTTAAATTTTTCTTAAAATTTCAATTAAAAAAATCATTTTCTTGAAATTTTTTTCATCAGGGGGCCCGGGCCTTTTAAGCTTAAATATTTCTTAAAATTTCAATCAAAAAAATCATTTTCTTGAAATTTTTTTCTTCAGGGGCCCGGTCCTTTTAACCTCAAATCAAGTTTGATATTTTTCACGACTCAGGATAGCTAAAAACGCAGATTTCAGTGGCTAATTTTTAAAAAATTTTCCATACCCCCAGATTCCCCCGGAAATCCCCTGTCCGGATCTGGCCTCGATAAATTATTGTAACTCTCTCTTTAAAAGTTGTGTCAAAAAGTGTGTAAAAAATTGTTGGCATGAATGCCACAATAGCCTTTTATACTAAAAAAAACTTTGTTTTTTTTAATGGGGGGGGGGGAGGGCCCGTATTAGCAAGTAGCCCCGGGGCCCGTCAAGTCTGACTGCGGCCCTGTAGACACCGTAATAATAATATTAAAAAAAAGAATAATATTTGTATAACTTATATATGTTAAGTCAAGATTTCGGATTTTTTTTTTTAAATTGATAGAATATAATTTTAAAAATATTTAATTAAGAAATATTTTTTACTTAAAATTTGCAAAAAATATTTCATAATATAATTGGATTTATTATATAACTGGATTTATTTTAATCAATCTGTACTTATTTATTATATTTATTTATTTATTTGAATTCCGACCTTAGTCCTATTTGGACTTTGGTCTACATATATACAAGGTTTTTTTTTTTTTTTTATAAATTAGTAGAAAAAAAAGTCATTTATTTTTCTCTTCTTTCGCTATTTCTTCCCAAAATTTAAATAACGCCAATGTTTTCTTTTCCGGTGCCTTCTTCAGGATATCTGGCAATTTTCTCATCCCTAGTTCCTCCAGGAGTTGCTTTAGGTGGTCCGGTACTCTCATCTTGAAGCATGGACATCGCAGGATGTGTTCCGGGCTTTCCTCCTCTCCTCTCTACTGCACATTCTGCAGCTTGTGTCCCCCCACCAGGTTTTTCCCCCTCGGAGGGAGTTGCCACATCTCATTCTTGCCCAAATCTCCCTATTTATTATATTACGGTATATTTATATTTTTGAAAAATGAAAAAAAAAAAAAGAAAAGTCGACCTGCAGCGCTCCACTGCGGAGAAGACCGAACGAGCCGATCCGAACAAGTTTCGGCATGCAGCCGGCCGGCTTCACTGGTGTGACGGCCCCGCTTACCTGGCATTTTTGCTAGCATGCACCGTGTGATTCCACCTTAAATGGTGACACCAGCAGATTTTTTAAATAAATTTATTGAACATTTATTTAGATTTTTATTAAGTTGGCATTCCTTTCAATTAAATCCATTTATGTTAATTTTATTTTCTCCTGTAATGTTGGCAACAGCCATGAAAAGACGGTGGTCGGATTTAATGCTCACACATCACACGATATCGTGTAAACAAGCGATTTAATAAAACGTGTATGACGTCACACACGCATCGCTTATCTTGTTATAATCGTAGAAATAGTTCTCAGCTTATCAGTTGGAGGGAATTATTGCCTAGTTAAGGGAAAGCTCTTATCAGAGTGGATATTTACATAAATTAGAGCAATCAACTCTGTCTAGTGGGAATTACGCTTAAGATATTTATTTAAAAGAGGTGTTAACAACACACAACCTTTGAAAGTTGTCTTCTGCGCTTGGCACTCCAGATTTTTTGTGTCCAGTTTTAAAATTTATAAACATGGGAAAATATGTATATAATATGTATCTTTCCTATGAAGTACTAGAGTAAAGTGTACTTCAAACAATTACAAGGGCAAAATGAGAATATATATTTTAAAGAGCATCTAAAAAATAATTGATTTTTGAATTTTAATCAAAATCGTTAGAGCGAATTTTGAGAAAATCGAAAAAAACTGAAAAAGTACATCAGTAAAGTACTAGTACTTTTTGGTCGATTTTGTTCAAAAGCTTCGTGTCACGTCCCAGGGGGGTAAGTAACTTAAATATAAAATTTCAACTTCGTAGCTCTTTTTATTCTTGAGATATTTTCTTTAGAGACAGACTCACGTCAGTTATTTGAAGACAAGTAGACAGGAAAAGAAGACCCCGCAGCTAGTTGTTTGTATTTCATTCTTTCCATCATCATCCTCAAAACTATTATTATAGTAAGAGATGAAAGAAAGAACAGTTTCGTTTTATTGGGCATTTCAAGCCGACGTTTCGGTCAGATATACGACCATCCTCATGACTGAAGTATGTCAACAAAACACTCCTCAAAAGGCCAGATTGCCTGGCATGACTTTTGGTCCTTATTTAATGGCGAAAGATTTTTTTACTTGATAGCACAATACTACCTTTTTTGACACACTTAAGCCCTGAGGCTGGTCGTCTATCTGCGGCTTGAAATGCTTAATAAAACTAGCTGCAACTGCTCTTTCTTTCATCCCTTTACTACAAGATCTGCTCAGCTAAACACTAAACACTAATACTTTATTTATACGGTATTAATACGCGTAAATTTACATATATGAACACTCATCTGAAATTCTACAAATTCTTGTACTTATTCTTGTAATAATATTTTATTGATATAATCTAATAAAAAAATTTGGGTTTTTTTTTTAAATTTATAATTGATAATATTTTTCCAAAATTAATTTCTTCACCTCTTGATATGTGCACAATAGTTCTGAGGATGATCGAAACGTCAACATGATGAGAAATCAATACAACTAGCTGCAACAACTACCTATCCTGATTTAACTACCTTCAAAGGGCCTCAAAACGTGTATTTTCATTAAAATCACAACATGAATGTAATACTTGCTCTATAAATACGTATTAATATTTGCCCACGGGGCTTGGAGTAGTTGGTAGCGTGTCTACCTTCTATACCGAACGTCGCGGGTTCCCCGACCCCAGGCAGTCCGATTATTTTATTTAATATCAAATGGCTTAAATAGAAATGCCTGGACCCCCCCAATATGTATAATAATCAATAACGGTTATCGTCTAAAGTCTTAAATGGCCTGAGTTGCCGAAAAGACTGTGTGAATGAGGAAAAAGTGTGAATGTTTTTTTTATTAAAAAAAAAAAAATACGTATTTTGTATTCTTTTTTTTTTAAGTGTATTTGTTCTACAGTAGCTGAGAGAGATCTGTAATTAAAACATTTCATTTCTTTCAAAAGGAAAGTAAAAGTTGCAATTTTTCTTTCCTCTCGCTGTTGGTTGGTTGGTTGGTTGATTTATTGGAGAAATTGGCAGCAGCAGCAGCAACAGCAATGGTTACGAGAGGGAATCTATTTGGCATATAAATCGAAGCAAACCAACCAACCATAGGCGCCGGAACTGGGGGGGGGCAAGGGTACATTGCCCCCCCCCTGGCATCCTACAGGGGGGGGCAGAGGGGGGCAAAATTTCTTCTTTTATTTCATTTATTATTAAAAATGATATATTTTTACTTTTGAAAAATAAAATCTTCTAAATTAAAAGAGTAAGAAATTCATTTTTTTCCAAATTTTTTCCAAAAATTTTTGATAAAATCACTACCAAATTTTTTAAAATTTTAATTTTATTAAAATTGTGATTTTATTTAAAATTTTTAAAGTTTTATAGTAGATTTGTTTTGTTTTATACTATTTGAACATATTAAATTATTTTAATTTTCTAAAAAAAATTTTTTTGCCCCCCCCTGATTCAAATTCGTTCCGGCGCCCCTGCAACCAACCCCCCCTCCCCCTCTCTCTCCAGCTATTTACCCTCCCCCTTTTGCCCTTTGCCCCTTGGTCGTTGATTGTCCTCCATTAAATCCTCCCCTTCCCCCCCCACCCCTCTTCGCTATTGTTCTCGATTTAGCTTCATGATAAAAATCTTGAAATAAAATCAAATTTAATTGAAAAAAAAAAATCTCCTTTAAAAATAGAAAATAAATAACATAACGTTATTTTATTTTTTTTTTTAATAATAGACAAAAAATGGTCTAAATGCAAATAAATTTCGTTCTTTTGATTTATATGGAGATATTTAAAGAGAAGAAACACGAAACTTGTCTTTAATAGGCTTCTTTTTTTCGATTTATTTATTCTTTTTGTTAAATGTGAAAAAATATTCTTTTATTTTGAGAGCCCTCCTAACTAAGTTCATAAAAATGGTGTGAACAAAATATCTCAAGACGAAAAGAGCTAGGAGGTTGAAATTTTATATTCAAGTTAGGCACCCCCTGAAGTATCTATATATATAATTCGCTAATGTCCGTCTGTCTGTCTGTCTGTCTATCGCGCTCTATTTAGGCAACTTCCCGTTGGAATTTTGAAATGAAATTTTATTTGCATAAAAAGAACCTTCTAGGGATTACAGGGAAATTATTTTCATCCCGAAATTCCTATAACTTTTTGAGTTATTAATTCCTAAAGTTACGATTTCTCCCATAGAGAAATATTATATATATATATGTATTCTTTGCATCAGTGGCCCAACGAAGGGGGGGGGAGACAAGGGGGGTCATCATGCCCCGGGCGCTTCTCACAAAGTTCCGCAAAACAAAAAATTGCTGGATAATTTTATCTCAAATTTAAAGCCTAGCTTGAGCCTATGACTTTATTTATTTTACTTTATTTATTTATTAATTTGTCAGTATATTTTACATATAATATTATATATTTTTCGACTGAAGGGGGGGGGGCGCTCAAAAGGTATTGTGTCCCAGGCGCGAGTTAAGCTCGCTACGCCACTGCTTTGCATTTGTGTATTCTATGAATGTAAGCAAATTCTCAATCAGGCACTGGATTGGAATATAATAATGATAAATTTTTTTCTTAATTAAAGAAAGGCGAGCCTCCGGGCTTGGAGTAGTCGGTAGCGTGCCTACCTTCTATACCGAACGTCGCGGGTTCGGACCCCAGGCAGTCCGATGATTTTATTTAAGCCATCTGGATACCAAATGACTGAAATAAAAATGCCTGGACCCCCAATATATGTATATTAATTAATAACGGTTATCGTAAAGTCTTAAATTGCCTAAGTTGCCGAAAAGACTGTGTGAATGTGGGTGAGTGTGAATGAGAAAAAAAAGTAAAGAAAGGCGAAAGTCCGCCTCAGGCGTTCCCGAGCCAGCTAACGGGAGTCCAGGGGGCCGAAAGCGGGCGCCGCGGCTAGTAACACAAAGTTTTTGAACAAAATCGGCCAAAGAGTATTAGTACTTTACTGATGCACTTTTTTCAGTTTTTTTTTTTTTTTTTGATTTTCTCAAAATTCGCTCCAACGATTTTGTTTAAAATTCTAAAATCAATTATTTCTTTGAAATGTATATTCTCATTTTGAAATATTTTGAAGTAAAAAGATATTTTCCCATGTTTCATCTTGAATTTTAATATATCAACGGGAACTAAAATATACCTCGACACAAAAAATCTGGTGTGACAAGCGCAGAACACAACTCTCGATTGGCAAGTGCCAAATTTGATCTACGCATTTAGTAAATTCAAATGAAGGAGGGGATGAGAGAAGAAAGAAAGGGGAGGGTGTTTCCTAGAAGATGCTCTCTGAAATTTATCTCCTTCCGCAAAGGATTAGTTAACAACTGGCAAGGTTTGCGCTTTCTTCGCCAATTTATTCTTCCTCTTTGCGCTTTCCTCTCCCCTCCCCCCGCCACCCGCCGTGATCGAGGAATACAAGAATAAAGAACATTTCAAACCAACTCTTCTAGCCTTTCGTTCGTTTTGTTTCAAAATTCTTACAGGTTTTTGTCTATAAAAATATCCTGACAATCAGACGAATTATGTTCAGTTTGTTACAGGCCAAACTAGTTTACCTCAGATGCGTTAGTTTAGTCTAGGAGAAATGAGTTTATCCGAACTAGTTTGTCCTTAAAATAAAAAAATCTGGTGTGACTGGCGCATAGCACACAACTTTCTCTTACTTTCAGTAATCGAAAGTTGTGTTCTGTGCTTGTCACACCAGATTTTTCGTGTCGATGTATATTTAGTTTCCGCCGATATATTAGAATTCAAGATGTAAAATTTATAAGCATGGGAAAATATTTATATTTTAATTTTTTTACATCCCGAAAATGCATCCATCTCTATTACGTAATAAGAATGACATTGTTAATTTGTAAAATAGTTCCTGAGGAAGGAGTACGAAACGTCGACACGAAAAAAAAACATTTTTTATTTATTTATTTTTAATAAAATTATTATTTTGTTTATCTCGATGTTTAATTTAAATTCACTTTTTGTTTTATCAACGCGAAATCGGATTAAAATAATTAATGCTGAATTTCATTTCATAATCAATTAAACGACATGTCTCTATTAAAGGGCAACTCACAGAGAATTTATTTTATTTCTGTCGAGGAAATTTCAAGAGTTTGTTGTTATATCATTTGATAAGGATTCGTCCCCCCCCCTCTACCCTCCCCACCCCCAAAAAACATGCACGCAATCTTGCATGCTTAACGATTAAAGTGAGATGTCCTTTTGTATAGGCTCTAAAAATATTTTATATTTACACGTAGCAAGTGTTAAAAAAAATTATGCGCTATTCATAAACGTATTTTATTTTAAACTCCCCTTCCTATCTTATGAAATATTTAACGCCCCCCCCCCCTACCCCATCCATAATCTCAAATTTTATGAAAAAAGTTTTCTTTTCTGTCCTTAACGGGAATATTTATTAATAATAGCCTAAAAACACCCCAGAAACTTTTATAAGACAGATAAACATCTTTCTTCGGTCGTTTCATGTTTACTTGCTTAATTCTAGTCACCTCAAAATGAATAAAATCCAAAATTTTCTATAAATTCAAAAAAAAGCTCATAAAAATTCGTTAACTTGTTTTAGAGTTCATATGATAATTAATAAATAAAAATTTTTAAATCTCTTAATTATTAATTTCTTTTAAATCTCATTAATAACAAATTAAAATTATTATTAATTTATATTAATAAAAGAATAATTGTGGGATTTTATTTTTTTTGAAACCACATGACCGATTTTTTGGACTTTTTTTTTTAAAGTATAGGGAAATTTTTGAAGTTTTTTTTTCAATATATTTTATTTGTGATAAAACTTATTAACACTTGTAAACAGATGCCCTTCCTTGGTCGTTTCATGTTTTATTTAAAATTTGTTAATTTTTTTTAGTTCTAGAGATCTTAAAATAAAGAAAAACCCAAAATTTTCTATTCATTCAACAAAAAAAGGTCATAAAAATTCGTTAACTTGTTTTAGAGTTCGTACGATAATTAAAAAATAAAAATAAATCTCACAAATTATTAATTTTAGATATTAAATTTCTTTTAAATCTCATTAAAGACAAATTAAAATTGTATTTAATTATTTTAATAATTGTGGGATTTAATTATTTTAAATTTTTTTATTTCTTTGAAACCACATGACCGATTTTTATGGACTTTTTTTAATTTCTAGAGAATTTTCTGAACAATTTTTACTTTCTCTTAACTCTATATATACATGTATGTTAATATATAGAGAGAGAAAGTATTGGATTCATGTCAAAAATTCGATGTCGAGATTTTGATGGATCTTCACGTTTTGAGGTCCCCTGAATCCAAAAAAGTGGTTTTCGCGACATGGTCTGTCTGTCTGTGTGTCTGTGTGTCTGTCTGTGTGTGTGTCTGTGAACAAAATATCTCAAGAACGAAAAGAGCTAGGATGTTGAAATTTTATATTCAAGTTAGGCACCCCCATGGGACGTGATACGAAGCTTTTGAACAAAATCGACCAAAGAGTACTAGTACTTTACTTATGCACTTTTTCAGTTTTTTTCGATTTTCTCAAAATTTGCTCCAACGATTTTTTTTAAAATTCAAAAATCAATTATTTTTTAGATTCTCAATAAAATGTATATTCTCATTTTGTGATTGAAATCTTCTGAAGACCACTTTACTCTTGTACTCCATAGAAAAGATGGGAGAAATGGTTGCCATGGAAACAAAATATAAATATTTTCCCATACTTATAAATTTTACATCTTGAATTCAATCGTACCTTATGGTCGGAAACTAAATACATGTCGACACAAAAAATCTGGTGTGACAAGCACAGAACACAACTTTCGATTACCGAAGGTAAGAGAAAGTTGTGTGCTGTGCGCCAGTCACACCAGATTTTTTTACAATTTGTTTTACTTATTTAAGTTGCCTAAAATTAACAATTGTAAACATTTTCTTTAATTAATACCTAGTAATTTCATTTCTCCATTAATTTTTTTGACATCTAAGGCCCCAGCATTCATATTCCCTTTTTGTATTTTCTCTTTTCGATCAATAATTCATTGACGCAAAGGCAACACTTGTATTTAATATTTCGTTTGTGAATTCTGTCTTTCTAGTTTTTAAAAGAAATTCAATTTCCCGTATAACTAGTTTTTTTTTTTTTTTTCTATTATATCTAACAAAATAATGTTAAAATTTCTTGTTGGTGTTAGTGCTCTCTTCCACCATGTGATTGGAATACGTAGGACGGTAAAGGTTGTTATTCCAAGCAGGTATGCAATCTGATTTGAATAAACAGCCGCCTCTGAAATCCGATTCTCAGAGAGAGTGTGTTGTTAACAACATTTGAGGGGGGGGGGGGTGCCCATTCAAAGAGATAAAAAAAATCTCTCTACCTCTCTATGGGCATACACTCGGTTCTTAGATTGAATCAATTTCCCCCTGTGGTTTGAGAATTATTTTTTTTTTTTGTGAAATTTGTTTTTTATTTTATATACTCGAAAAGTAGATCTTCTCCCGAGTAAAATGATATGTCACACTTATATATTGTGAGAAATAAGTGTATTAAGTTGCGCTTAGAGCATCGCTAATTAAAGGAAAATAAATAATTTAATAATTAATGAGCGATTTAAATAAATAAATTAAAATTATTTATTATTAAATTAATTTTTTTATTAATGATCTTTATTTTATTAAATCCCGCAATTAAAGATGCCTAAAAACAAATTATAAGTATTTTAGCTAAACTATAAACGCTAGAACGGTGAAATTTAAAACTTAAACTTTGAGTTATATGATCTTGTGATTGTCAAATTTTGATTAAAATCAGACAACTAGAAGTGACACTTTACTCCTATCATTTTTCAAGTTTTTTTACAAAATTTATTTGAATAAATTTTTCGAATTTCCATCTCTCAATTATACAAATAAAAAGAGATCAAATGTGTATTTTGATTTTTGTATTCAAAACTCCTAAAGATTTTTGTTGCTTTTTTTACTTTCTATCTTTATTATTATATTAAATTAAATTTCAAGTAAATATTATTGTAGAAAATTAAACAAAGTACTAAACTATTGTTTGTGGCTGGAGGGGGTTTCCCTCTTCTCTTATGTTGATTTTTCAAATTGGAATTGAAATTGAAATAAAAAAAAATGAAATCAAAATCAAACAGCAAAAGTTGAATAATATTTCTACTCACAAGAGAAATGTAGATAATTTGAAGTTATTAAAAATTAATTATTTCACATATTACCTTCTCTGGATATTTATTTTCTTCAAAAAATACAACCAAGGCATATAAAAATATATCTTTGGATTTTGAAGTTTAGGCTTTCACAGTTATCATTAATAAAATAATTTTGTTTTCAGTTTAACTGTTTTTTTGTTTTTTTTTCTTTTTTTTGTAAAAATTGCAACGTTTCGGCCTGTGACAATCTCGTTTGAATTAGTTGAGAAACCAAGATGGCTGCCGCATCTCGACCTGCACGCCATCTGCATTGCATAAACGATCGCAGCGCCTCTACATACAAGCTGACACGAAATTCAAATATTGTATTTTCAAACACTCCAAACTCTACAAATTATTATCAAGAAAAATTACATAATCCATTCGTGCAGTACAATTTTATATTGCAAGTTGAATTATGTTTACGATTTTATTTACTTATAATATATTTATTTTATATTATTAGTCTATTAGTAATCTTTCTAGGCTTTATATAGCCATTAAATAAGAAAGTTATATATATCCAGACAGCTTGGAATATTTCAGAAATATTGCAAATCGTGCATATATTGCCAATAGTGCAAATCTTCCAAAATATTGACAATATTGCAGCGGCGATATTCTCTTATTATTCCAAGCTAACCTTACATGGAATATTGCAGCAACATTGCTACAAGATTCCTATGTCAGCCTCTTTGTAACTTGCAGGAATATTGCGGCAATTTTACTGCAATGTTGCTGATTGAGCTGCAATTTTGTGCAAGATTGGCAATATTTCAAAATGTTTGGGTATATAGCTTGTAATAATAATCATTATATATATAAAATAAATAAAATATATAAAATCGTAAACATAATTCAAATTGCAGTATAAAATTGTACTACGCGAATGGATTATGTAATTTTTTTTTTTAAGGTCTTTTTCGGCATCTAAGGCCATTTAGACCCATTTTTGTTGATAATAATTTGTACAGTTTATAGAATGTTTAAAAATACAATATTTGAATTGTAGAGGCGCTGCGATCGCTCATGCAATGCAGATGGCGTGCATGTCGAGAGACAGACGCCATCTTGGATTCTCAACTAATTCAAACGAGATTGTCACAGATGTAATAACCTTTGTAATCTCAACTGAATAGAATCTGAAGAAGGTCACAGAATAAGAGGCCGAAACGTTTACAAATACACCGTAAATAAAATTCGTTTATAAGGTGTGATGTTTGGATAATAAATTTTCATTTAAAGTATAATTGTTTTATTCGCTAGTTTATTGACTTGCTCATCAAATGTTATCCTTTGCCATTTATGGATTGGCTTCTCATGTCTTTTAATCATCCGAAATATTTGCCTATAAATGTGGAAAGCACTCGCTGATTTGTCTTTTCTCCATAACCCTAATTTAATCGCCCCAGCATACTCAATTTCTTCTAAATTAACTTTTTTGTTCCCTTTTTTTATTACCCCCCCCCCCCCGCCTATTCACTTACCTTTTTATAGGCTCTCTACACTTGATAGCCTCAAACACTTTGATTTCTAAAAATTTAATCACAATTCAATTTTTCTCAAATTACAAGTTTTTTGGATGCTCTCAGAGTTTAGAGTTTACTAATAAAGTCTTTATCAAACTTTTTACTCTCATCTAAATTACGACCGTCAAATAATTAAAACATCGCTTTATATTTAACATTCATTATCTCTTCCTCTTTCTCTATCGGGTGTATTTAATTATTAAAATCTCCTGAGACCTGAATTTTTGCGCACTTGAAATCTGAATGCTTTTTTTAATAGCATTAGAGAGAGCAGAGGGGAAATATTTTTTTAAATAACTAATTTTGATTATATATTCGAAAAGTAGATCTTATATCGAGTAAAATGATATGTCACACTTGTATATTGTGACAAATAAATATTTCAAGTTGCACTTGGAGCATCGCTAATTAAAAAGAATTATAAATAAATAAAATTTAATAAATTAATAAATAAATTAAAATTATTTATTATTAAATTAAATATGTATTTTTAAATTTAATTAATTAATTTTACTAAATACCACAATTAGAGATTCCTAAAAATATAAGGATTTTATCTAAACTATAAGCGCTAGCACGGTGAAATTTAACACTTAAACTTTGAATAACTTGACTGTGTTTGTCAAGTTTTGATTAACATCAATCAACTAGAAGTGACTTTTTACTCTTCATATATTTTTTTATTTTTTTGAAAATTGCACGATTTTTTAACTTGTTAATATTTTAGTGATCCAGCCACATTTATTTATACAAATAAATTTAAACAAATATTTATCAGAAAGAGATTCGAACCCACACTCTCAAAAGTTATCAAAATTGATATTTCTGGCCTATCTCTAATCTCTGTTTCGCGGAGGGAGAAATAAAATTGATATATTCGAAAAGTAGATCTTCTCCCGAGTAAAATGATATGTCACACTTGTATGTTGTGAGAAATAAATATTTCAAGTTGCACTTGGAGCATCGCGAAATAAAAACAATTTAATTTTTATAAAATTATAAGATTAAAAATAAATTAATTCAATTTAAATAATTTGTCATTTATAACTATTTGATGGGTTTTTATGGTTAAATTAAATCTCGCATTATTTCTTCTATAATTAATCCTATAATAAATTCAATTTAAACTTTTATTTGTCTCATTTCATTTACCTAAGAATTTCTTATTATTTTATTATATTTAAAATTAAAACGCGCACTCTCAAGCAGTCTTGTGACTAACAAAATATATTTTAATATAATCAAAAATTATTTAATTTGAATTAATTAATTTAAATCTCATATTTATTTATTAGATAAAAATTAAATTGTTTTTATTTCGCGATGCTCCGAGTGCAACTTGACATATTTATTTGTCACAACATACAAGTGTGACATATCATTTTACTCGGGAGAAGATGCACGTTTCGAATATATCTTTTTTATCCCTCCCTGCGTGGACGAGAAATTAGAGATAGCCAGAAATTCGATAACTTTTAGAGGTATGGATTCTGACTCTCCAATTGTTGAGGATTTTTTTTTATAAAATTCTACGAATTTAATGTATTCTTTGGCGATAATTTCCAAACATTATTATTATTACTTTCCATAAGCCGAAAAAATAAAAAAAAACTATGAGGGAGTCATTTTTTTTTTAAACTTAAGCCGCTACTAAATTAACTTTCTCGGTGTGATATTTAATTAAAATGGTTGACATAATAATTAACGTTAGTGCAAATAGTTCTCTGTGGCTCCATTTGCGTGCGGGCAACTTTTCTAGTTTAAAGAAAAAAAAAAAAACTTTTTTTTTATTACCGTATTATGAATCCCTAAAGGGAAGGGGAGGAGGAGGGGGGAGGGATTATAAAATGAATTTATTCACCAGAAATCCCTCGACGTATATGAAGATAACTCGCTTTAAATTTATTCTATGAAAAATCTGGTGGGGCTAGACAAACGTCTAAGTGGAGTCACACCACTTTTTTCGGCATCAGTCCCAGTATAGGGACATTTTTATTTTTACTTTCTCTTATCTATATATGTAATATTTAGAGAGAAAATATCTTATAAATCTAATATAATATAGGCATAAAGAAGATTTTGATGGAAATACACGTTTTAAGGATCTGTTAATAAAATATCTCAAAAAAATAGAAATTTAATTTTGTTTTTGGTTTCAACTGTGTTGTAAAAATCACAACGTTTCGGTCTTCTTCAGGTTAGATTACAGAAGTTATTACATCGTTCGTAATAGGAAGAGGTTAGCAGCCAAATAAAAAGAGCCTCTATTATTAAATAAACTCTTTAATCCGGACGTTTCGGCATAGGTTCACTCTGCCATCATCAGCCTTCCAAGCTAGAAGTCATCAAACATTCACATAACATTTCATTATTATAACATGGCAATTACATTAATATTTACAGTATAAAAGTGTTACATATATTACTTACAGTGCATAAGTCTTAAATAGACATATATTGAACATTAATAATAGAGTTGTCTGGAGTAAATAATACAATTGATTGATATTACCAATGCATTTAGTCAGTGAATATTGGACAACGTTAAATACCATCAAGTGGCGGACAAGAGAGAAACGAGCTCAATGAATTAGATTTTTTAAATAACGTCTTTATATATAATTAAATTATTTCAAGAAAGATAAGGCTTATAGATATTATGATTAAATTTATTTAAAATATTTATTTCTAATTATAAACCTTTTATTAAAAAAGTTCTCAACTCTCTTCGATCAAAAGGGAGAACATTTATTACAATTTTTACCTCCGTTATTTATATTATTATACGAAAACAGGAGTCAATTGTCACTTAGAAGGGCAGTATAAAAATTGCTTAACCCCACGCAATCTGTCTGAAAATTAAGGGCTCTATCTCCATATTTTTTTATATAACATTTTTCTGCTATCAACCTTTTGGACAAATGATCAACTACTGCCAGGGTGCTGATATTACCAAAATCGAATTTGTGCCCCGTCTCAAAAGCATGGGTAGCGAGCGCAGTTGTTAACTTTTTATTTTTAACCGATCTTTCATGCTCGGAGATTCTCACCCCTTGATATCTACCTGTTTGGCCTATATAGACCTTACAGGGGGATGGGCAATTTAAGCAGTTAATCATGTAGATGGTATTATTCTTTTTGCTTTGTGGAATGTTGTCTTTATTATTAAAAAGGAACGATATGTTTTTTTGTTGTTTAAATGCTATATTTATTTGAAAGTTATTTAATAATTTTTTAATTTTTTCAGACACACCTGGGATATAATTTATTGAGAAAAATGAACTTTGAGTATTGACATTATTAGGCACATTGGCTGTATTGGTGACATATTTATTTTGAAAATTTAGTATGACTTTGTTCACAAAATAATTGGGATAGCCATTTTTCCTTGCTGTTTCTTTAAAATGGTCCAAATTATTCTGTAAAAATTGATTATCACCTAGTTTATATATTCTCCTTAAAAAATAATTCAATGTGTTTACTTTGTAAGTCATTGGTAAATTTGAGTGGTAATTTGTATATCTACCACTATCAGTCGGCTTTGTAAACACATTAAAGTTAAGCGAACCTGTGGGTTGTTTGATAATAAGGAGGTCTAAGAACGATATTCTGTCATTACTTTCTATTTCATAGGTGAATTTAATGTCTGGATGGAAGCTATTAAATTTTTCTAACATATTATCTATCTCACCACGTGGAATGCATGTCAGGGAGTCATCCACGTACTGAAAATAAAATGGTAGATTAAGTGGTTGGACTATGACGCTGTGAAATTTTTTGATAACAACGTCGGCCGCTACTGGGCTTAAAGATCCACCCATGGGGAGTCCACTTAGTTGTAAGTACACTTGGGTGTCAAATGTAAAATAATTAGTATACAAGCAAAGATCTAATGCTTTTTTAAACTGCTCTAAAGACATTGCAGTATAATCACTAATGTTTACCCAGTACTCATCAATACAATCTATGAAGAAATTCAATGGTATTGTTGTAAATAAATTTTGTACATCATACGACACTAATACATAGCCAGGAGGAACTATAAACGTACTGAGTTTGTCTTTGACTACCATTGAATTTTGGACTCTAAAATCGTCTCCCTTAACTATATTTTTTAGAATATCTGCTAAATATTTAGATAATTTAGCATTGGGAAAATTAATTGTTGAAACAATAGGTCTATAAGGATGGTGAGGTGACGTGCCTTTATGGGTCTTAATAGTGCCATACATTCTTGCCAAATGTGAATTTTTTGCTTTAAGGTTATTAAACGATTTTATTTCTAAAACCTTATTATCAACAAGTTTTCGAAGAAAGTCATTGATTCTCGCTTCTAACCGTGGTATGGGATTATATTTAATTTCTTTATACGTAGTTTGATCTTCTAAGATTTTTTTCATGTTGGTATTATATGAGGCGGTGGTAGTTATTACACAGGTTTTTGATTTGTCGGATTGCACAAATTTTAAATTTGTATTGTTATTTTTAAATTTAACTGTCTTGATTAAATTTGATTTAATCGTATTAGAAAATCTAGAACCTGATCTGTTACTGTTTTTATAGTTGGTAAGGATATTTGATATTTGGCCTCTAATGAAGCATTTTTGTCTATCATTTAAGCCATTGTTGGTAACTATATATTCACAATCCGAAATGCATCGAATTATGTTATTTTGTTTATTATCACACAATGTGGCAAATTTCGGTTCATAACTTAGAGTAGTATTAACAAATTCAGGAATTTGAATATTTGTTAAATTTACCACATTGCATTGTGGAGGACTGGTTTTTTTGACCAAATTATCTAGCTTTTTAATTATGTTAGTATGGAATTTGAGATAATAGTTATTTGTTTTATCCTCAGCCCAGCGTTGAAAATCATTAAAATCAACCCCATTTACTGTGCGCTTAATCCTAAGTGACAATTTTTCTATATTAGTTTTTAAATAATTAAGATGTGAATACGTGTAATTAATCTCCAAATTAATCAAAGAGAGCTTGAACCTAATCAAAACGTTATGAGCTCTATTAGAGTGTGATCTTAAAGTGAAATTGATAACATTTTTTAGATTAAAATCTATAAAATTAGGTATTAGCGACCTTTGTTTACACTGATTTAAAAAATAAAGTCTGTTCTTAAATTTTTGTTGTTTAATGATGAGCTTGCTTACTTCCCTGATATACCTCTTGAAGATGTCACCGTACTTGTCGAACAGTTGTTGATGCATCTTGACCTCGTGGTTATAATTATTATAATTTCGTGGCTGTATATAAAATCGTTCGTAATAGGAAGAGGTTAGCAGCCAAATAAAAAGAGCCTCTATTATTAAATAAACTCTTTAATCCGGACGTTTCGGCATAGGTTCACTCTGCCATCATCAGCCTTCCAAGCTAGAAGTCATCAAACATTCACATAACATTTCATTATTATAACATGGCAATTACATTAATATTTACAGTATAAATGATGATGATGGCAGAGTGAACCTATGCCGAAACGTCCGGATTAAAGAGTTTATTTAATAATAGAGGCTCTTTTTATTTGGCTGCTAACCTCTTCCTATTACGAACGATTTTATATACAGCCACGAAATTATAAGAAGTTATTACATTTCTATTGAATTGAAATTTAATATTTTAGTTGAGTTCTCGATTGAGATGCTCCACAAAACTTTTATAGAAAAATCGGTCAAAGAATACTAATACATTACTGATGTACTTTTTGAGTTGTTTTTTTTTTTTTTTTTTTGATTTTCGCTCAAAATTTATAAATCAACTAGACGCAAAGCCCCGCCTTCGGCGGGGCTTTACGTCTAGCCGGGGGCTGCGCCCCCTGGACCCCCCTTGCTCGCCTTCATTGAAAATTGTGGATTTCTATAAAACATATACATATATAGGCTAATCTTTACTATAAAGTTCGCTCCCACCAGAGAGCGCTGGCGGGCTTTACTCACGATTCTTTCGTTCTCCCACTTTGTGATTCGTTCTTTAAATTTAATTTTAAAATCGTCATGATAATATTCAACATATAACATATTCCTGAGACAAAAATAAACAAAAAACAAAAAAAAATAAAAATAAACATAAAAATATTCAACACAATATGCCTTGGAAAAAAAATTGTTTATACCCGCCATCAGAGAAGGATCACGCCGAGGAGAGTCAGTCTTAAGGTAAGGATCTACTTTTTTTTAAACAACTTGCAGGGGTCCTGAATTAATTGTTTCGGTCCGGTGCAGTTAGGTTTTCCTTTAGATAATAAAGTGATTTGGTAGCAATAATATTTTAAAAAACTTGTAGGGATCCCTTGTCCGAGAGCCGCCGGAGGCGGCTCGAGACCTTCGGTTAATTAAGGTCGGTTCTGTTTTAGATTAAAAATATTCATCCAGAATATTTTAAAGAACTTGCAGGGATCCCTTGTCCGAGAGCCGCCGGAGGCGGCTCGAGACCTTCGGTTTTAAGTTCGGTTATTTTATTTTTAGAAAAAAATTCAAAACAACTAGGGAATTCTCGGCTTCGGTTCGGTTCGGTTTGGTTCGGCTCGGCTCAGTTCGGTTCAAAACCATCCAGTTAGAAGCGATTCGGTAGCTTTTAAAAAAAAATTTTCGGGCCCGAAAATTTATTTTTAAGGGCTACCGAATAGCTTCTAACTGGATGGTTTCGAACCGAACTGAGACGAGCCGAACCGATCCGAAACCGAACCGAAGTCGACACTAGTGACAAAACAACTTCAGGGGACACGACCTAATTGTTTCGGTCTTTCCGTTGCAGTTCGGTTTCCTTCGATTAAAGAAAATTTAAAAAAACTAGGGAATTCTCGGCCTTAGTGACAAAACAAATAGCATGCCTAAATAAACCCAAAAAAGTAAGTAAAAATATATATTTTTAATGGTTAATGTGGTCCTCGTATTTCTTCAAAATTTTCCTTATTTTGGCATATATCTCGATCAAATTGGCTTACCGACACCTCTTTTAGGCTAATAAAAGGAAGGGAGGGTGAATTCTCCCTGAAGAACTTCCCAATAATTTACTTACCGTATTATAGGATCACGCCAAAAAATGTTCATCAAGAATATTAAAAAAAAAAAAAAAAAAAACATGCATCTTAAAGAAAAGAACGAAAGAATCATGAACGAAGAGCTAATTTCAAAAAAAGAACTAGTCAGATGTAAGCCAGCGCTCTCTGGTGGGAGCGAACTTTATAGTAAAGATTAACCCATATATACATACCGGTACATACAAACATTTTTCTCAATTCATTTTTATAATATATAGATTATTTTAACGGTTAATTATTCATGAATTTAAGATTTTTTGTGAATCATGTCCTTTCCGGGACTCTCCCGATACACAGACAAAAAATTTACTCCGATATTTTTATATTTTAGAATTCAAAATGTAAATAAATAAAAAAATCGTAAACATGGGTAAATATTTATATTTTCTTACCATGGCAACTATTTCTCCTAATTTTTATTACTTTCTCTTACCTCTATATATGTTAATATATATAGAGAGAGAAAGTATTGCGATCATGTCAAAAATTCGATGTCGAGATTTTGATGGATATACATGTTTTGAGGTCCCCTGAGTCCAAAAAAGTGGGTCCCGCAAATTGGTCTGTGTGTGTGTGTGTATGTGTGTCTGTGTGTGTGTGTGTATGTGTGTCTGTGTGTGTGTCTGTGTGTGTGTCTGTGTGTGTGGACAGATTTTTAGCATGAAGGAGTTGAGCTAGCGGATTGAAATTTTATATTTAACTTAGGTACCTTTGAAGAATCTCAAAATAAGCTTTTGAACAAAATCGGCCAAAAAGTACTAGTACTTTACTGATGTACTTTTTCAGTTTTTTTCGATTTTCTCAAAATTCCCTCCAAGGATTTTTTTTAAAATTCAAAAATCAATTATTTTTTAGATGCTCTTTAAAATGTATATTCTCATTTTGCCGTTGAAATCTTCTGAAGACCACTTTACTCTTGTTCTTCATAGGAAAGATAGAACTGGTTGCCATGGTAACGGAATTTAAATCTTTTTCTTTTTATTAGATTAAAAATCAATTATTATTTAAATTCCCATTTATTTTTATTTTATTTCTGTTTTTAATTGTTTCCAAGAAAACATATATATATATATCTCTCACTTGCAAACATTATCGTCTCTCTCTACTCTTTTTAAATTCCCTTTCCACCTTATCTTCGCATAGAAACAATGTTAATTTCCTATAGGGATTTGTATGTTAATTTCGATTCAAAAGGGGGTCCCCTTTGGAACTTTTTAGACATTTAAAATTTTTTTTTCCAATTCTTATGAAATTTTGTATTTATTTACGATTCTATATTGTGTATAAAATGTCCAAATATGAGATTAAAATTTTGAAAAATAACCATAGTTTATTTCAAGCAGTCAACATTTAAAATGCAAGTTTGAAACTAAGGTGCTACCGGAAACTAAATATATCTCGACACAAAAAATCTGGTGTGACCAGCACAGTGCGCAACTTTCTCTTACCGAAGGGTAAGAGAAAGTTGTGTGCTGTGCGCCAGTCACACCAGATTTTTTTTTCTTATTTTACCGGTTAATTACTCATTAACTTATTGTTATTTGTGAAACAAACCTGTCCGGGACTCTCACAAACATACACAGAAAATTTCATCATAATTGGTTCAGTCGTTTAGGAGGAGTTCAGTCACATACACACGTACAGAAGAATTATATATATAAAGATTATTTTTTAGATGCTCTTGAATATGTATATTCTCGTTTCGCACTCAGAGTTGTTTGAAGCACACTTTACTCTCGTATGTCAAAGGCAAAATTAATTAAATTTCTTTGCTACTAATAAAACCATCGGAGTATTTCAACACAAAAAAGATGTGCCACTACATTGCAGTTGCATGTGATCCTCTCTACGTAGGGGGGAGGGGGGGGTGCAAATTGAATCATTTGGAATTTGCAAATAAGCATCAAATTGATTTTCAATTGCCAATTTGCTTGCAAATTTCTCCACTCTTTTGATACTCGCCCTTTTCTCTCTCTCTCTCTCTCTCTCTCTCTCTCTCTCTCTACTAGTTGATGTCCTATCGGGGCCCTTTGCGTACCTTGTCAACTTCTCGCTCCAGACGGCAACTTTCCCCGAGCTCTGGAAAATGTCCTTGGTAAGACCCATTAACAAGATTCCCAACCCCCAGCACCCTTCGGACTACAGACCTATAAGCATTATCCCTACATTGTCCAAGGTCATCGAGGGTATAGTATTCAAACAAATGTCCAGTCACCTCGAAAAATATGGTCTGCTGAATAATCTCCAATCGGGGTTCAGGCGGTCGCATGGGGTTGAGTCGGCTCTCGTAAAAGTGACAGACGATATCAGGAGAGCCATGGATGAGAGAATGGTCACTATACTTGTGCTCCTCGATCTCACAAAGGCATTCGATTCGGTATCCCATGCGAAATTGATTGAAATCCTCTGCAGATATCGCCTCTCCCATACGGCGATTCGGTGGATAGGGTCCTATTTGGACGGTAGAAGCCAGTGCGTATCGATTGGGTCATTGAGGTCGGATATTAGGGCTTTGAAGGCAGGTGTACCGCAGGGATCGTCATTGGGACCGCTTCTTTTCTTGCTCTACATCAATTCCATTCCTGGGGTAATAAAGGATTGCAAATATCACCTCTACGCGGATGATTTTCAACTGTATTGCCACTCTGAGGTTGCTAATCTCAATGACCGCATTGGTCTCATAAATGACGACCTGGGTCGGGTGGTGACCGCGTTGGGGGGACTGGGACTGAGGGTTAATCCCCTCAAATCCAAGGCAATAATAGTTGGTTACTCGAGATTGCGCAACAGGGTCGACGAGGAGTCGTTGAACGGAATATATATTAATAACACCTTGATTCCTCTAAATGATACGGTGAAAAACCTGGGCCTGACATATGATAAAAATCTCTCCTGGAACAACGAGGTGGATGAAACCCGTAATAAAGTCTTCAGGGCCATCCACTGCCTGAAACAAATGGGAAAATTTCTCTCCATAAGCATGAAGGCTCGTTTGGTGCAGGCTCTGGTTTTCCCGTATTTCCACTATGGCTCGGTGGTGATGACGGACCTGACCTGCGTCTTGGCTAACAAGCTCCAAAGAGCTCAAAATTATGCGGTCAGGTTCGTCTACCGATTAAGAAGAGATTCGCACGTGTCACCTTGTTTTGAGAGTCTCGGATGGCTGAGGGTTCGTGAGATGAGGGAGTTTGCCTGCCTGAGGTTAACCTGGAGGGTGTTGAGGGGAGAATGCCCTGATTATTTGAGGGGCTATTTTGAGTTTCTGGGGTCCAAGGTAAATATTCTGACACTTAAGTTCCCGAAGCACAGGACGTGCATATACGGAGGGTCATTCCAGGTGGAGGCGGTTAGACTTTGGAATGGCCTTCCGCTTGGTGTTAGGCGCTCCAGGTCCCTTTCGGGTTTCTCTGGTATGGTCAGATCTGGCCTCATAGGCCGGCCGCTTCGCGGATGACTAGTACGGGACGCTCAGAACAGAAATGCGCAGTTCCTTTCTACTAACAAGTAAGAGAGAAATGTTTGTGTAAAAACTTTAAGAATAAGTCTATGTACCAATTACCATATATTTTTTTTTAAAAACTTTTTATGTACCTGTTTATAATAATCTATATTTATATATATCATGTATTATTTTCATAAGGGCTAATGGGGCTAATCAGCCCTTGCCCAATATAATTTAATAAATCAAAATCAAATCAATCTCTCTTCATCATTAAAATACATTTCTCTTCTTTGTCTTTTTATTGGAATTTTTTTTTTTAATATTAATTCTCAACTACTGACAAAATGTCAATCCAGTGATATTCGCTCAACGTTTTTATTTTTCTATTAGCAAATTCTTTGGCAGAAGCACAACGATGAGAGAACATGGCATAAAATAATTATTAACAACTTTTGGCCTGCTTATTTATTGAGGCCAGATCCGGACAAACGACTTGCGAGGGGTATGGAACATTAGGCAGAGAGGTACCAGACCTCGGTGGCTAGGTCCAACAACACAATACAAATTTAAATACAATATCAAATACAACAAAACAAAACAAAAAGAAACAATTATCAAAAATTCGCGCAAGCCACTAGGCCAGGAGTAAACGTCGCATTAGTCATCTCGACATTCGCCTTAAGCTGTTAAGGAAAACCTTAACAAGGATGGTATGACCTCTCTGCCTGAACTATTCTCTGCGTTTTTGGAACCAAGTTCTTTAACGCGGCTTACGCAGTGTGAATTGGGAGAAAATGCAACGTAACAAAAACGCGTTCCTAACAAAAATGCGTTTCCAGCGCCCGACCGACGGCAGAGGAAGGCGAGATTAGCCGAAGTCTTGGCGAGGCCACGCCCACATTCTTCTCTTTATTACTTTCTCTTACCTATGTATATATGTAATATATATATAGAGAGAAAGTATTGGATTCATGTCAAAAATTCGATGTCGAGATTTTGATGGATCTTCACGTTTTGAGGTCCCCTGAATCCAAAAAAGTGGTTTTCGCGACATGGTCTGTCTGTGTGTGGGTGGGTGGGTGGGTGTGTGGGTGGGTGTGTGTGTGTGTTCAATTTTAAGCATGAAGGAATTGAGCTACGAGGTTGAAATTCTATATTTAACTTAAACACCCCCGGGACCGGAAAAATAAGCTTTTAATCAAAATCGGCCAAAGATTACTAGTACTTTACTGATGTACTTTTTCAGTTTTTTTCGATTTTCTCAAAATTTGCTCCAACGATTTTTTTTTAAATTCAAAAATCAATTATTTTTTAGATGCTCTTTAAAATGTATATTCTCATTTTGCGATTGAAATCTTCTGAAGACCACTTTACTCTTGTATTTCATAGGGAAGGATAGGAGAAATGGTTGCCATGGTAACAAAATATAAATATTTTCCCATACTTATAAATTTTACATCTGAATTCAAATGTTCCATACTGTCGGGAACTAAATATATGTCGACACAAAAAATCTGGTGTGATTACCGAAGGTAAGAGAAAGTTGTGTGCTGTGCGCCAGTCACACCAGATTTTACATCTTGAATTCAATTGTACCCTACTGTCGGAAACTAAATACATGTCGACACAAAAAATCTGGTGTGACAAGCACAGTACACAACTTTCGATTACCGAAGGTAAGAGAAAGTTGTGTGCTGTGCGACCAGTCACACCAGATTTTTTCCTTTTTATCTACCGTAGGCGGGAAATTGCTCGCCAAACCTAGCAAGAGGTCCCACGCGGGCGTAGCTCCCTGGCTAGACGGAAAGTCAATTTAAATAATATTCATATTAAATTATATTCTGAGTTGAAAAAAAGGCGTGAGGGGTTTGCTTTTTTTTTGGAATGGGTGCATAAGGTCCGAAGACCTATAATGACCAGTGGTCACATGCAGCCAGGAAGAAAATAAAAACAAAAGGAGAAGCATAAAGGGGAAACTCAACTGCGGGAACTGAGAAGATGCCTGTTGACTTGAAAGTCTGAAGATTGTAGGTTTTTTTTTTTTTTTTTCTCATTCACACTCACACTCATACACACATTCGCACTGTCTTTTCGGCAACTTAGGCCATTTAAGACTTTGACGATAACCGTTGTAATATATCTTATCTATTGTGGGTTGAGGCATTTCTATTTAAGCCATCTGGTATCCAAATGGCTTAAATAAAATCATCGGACTGCCTGGGTCCGAACCCGCGACGTTTGGTATAGGAGGTAGGCACGCTACCTACTACGCCACACCCGGGGGCATTGTAGGTTTTGGGGAAGATAGACGCAGGGAGCTTGTTCCAATCACGGGAGGTCATGGGGACAAAGGAAGAATGAAATTGACTAGTTTTAATTTTATTATAAGGACATCGGCCAAAAATAAATACTTTTGCGTTTATTTGTTAATATTCGATTCCAGTGATGTAGAATCATCTTCAGTACAATCAACAGATGTTTTGCAAATCGTTAATTCCACCCATCCAATAATGCAATTTTCATAATGGAGTAATTAACGATTTACAAAACATCTGTTGATTGTACTGAAGATGATTCTATATCACTGGAATCGAAATATTAACAAATAAACGGATAATACGAAAAAGTATTTATTTTTGCCCGATGTCCTTATAATAAAACTGATCATCCTTACGGCCATCTAGAAACAATGAAATTGACTAGTTCTGTTAGTCGTGATCTGAACAGCATAGGGATGCTGGGACGATGCCTCCCTCGTGTTGCTTTGGGTGGGATAATTGATTCTAATTCGGCAGAGCATTGGCCATGGTAATACCTGTAGAAGAGAGACTCGCTTCTTCTATGATCTAGTGACTGTAGGGATGCGGTGAGGGTAGAATCCCCGATCAGTCTAATAGCGTCCAAGGAGGAATGAATGAGAGAATGAAAAACTATTTGTTCTGAGAACAGTTGTTCTCTTTGAACATTTTACAATGATTTAAATATAATACAATGTTTGCTCTTTCTACACTGATACACAATACTTCTACAGCAATGCACCACCAGTAAAAATTAATCAAAACAACACAAAATACAATCCATAAGCAAATAAATAATAAACAATAAACAACACCAAACAAAAACTGCCATCGCACTCACTCAACACTCCTGTCTTTGCACTCCATTTCCTTGCGCAAGTGGAAGGCCTAATCCTCCAAAATCAACCGCCTCAAATCATTCCTAAACATCTCCCTGCTTCTTATAATTCGTAAATTCGCCGGGAGCCCATTCCACAGGAGGAGAGAGCGTCTTCGACGCCCCTCGCCCAAGATGGGAACCATATTCAAGACACGGTCGAATTTGGGCTTTATAGAGGGTTAGGAGTTGTTGGGAGGAAAAGTAACGCTTCATTTTGAATAGGAAACCCAATTTCCTTGCGGTAGATTTAACCACAGAAGACGAACACTAAAAATAAGCTTGTAAACAAATTCGGCCAAAGAGTACTAATACTTTACTGATGTACTTTTTCAGTTTTTGTCGATTTTCTCAAAATTCGCTCCAACAATTTTGATTAAAATGCAAAAATCAACTATTTTTTAGATGCTCTTTAAAAAGTAAATCAGTAAATTGCCAATAATCCAAGGGTGGATACAGGGGGGGGGTAAAGGGGGTAATTACCCCCGGGTCATTCCACGTCAAATCAACCAAAAAAATTAAAAAATTTCACCCATAATCTCAGATTTTTATGAAACTTGGTATGCTGGTTCTATATATAGAGATAAGTAACAGCACCAAATTTCAATTTTTTATCTCACTTAGTTTTCGAGTTATGGCTCTTTAAAGTTTTGATTTTTTCACCTTACGCGGCTTGGCTAATGCCAAACAAAATGTGACATAGAAGAGAAAATAATTTCTCATTTGCTTATTTGACACCCAATCTTGATGAAATTTTTTTGGTATGTTCTTTAAACAATAAGGAATTAGAAAAAAATATATCACGAATCTAAGTTAATCCTAAAATATAAAAAAAAATTCATATTGTTGATTTTTTTTTAGTTTTGAAAACGCAAACATGCTTTAGCGCTAAAGCCAATATCTTCAAAAGGGAATGAGATATTCAAGAAATTTTTTTTTCTAAATAATCTACATGAAATGGGCTTTAATTTAGTAAAATAAAATGTTTGTGTATTTTGTTCCCTCTATTTCTAAAGTTCATTGCAAGTTTCAATATATAGTTTTACATGTTAAAAAGATTTCAAGGGCAAAATGAAAATATACATTTTAAAGAGCATCTAAACAATAATTGATTTATGAATTTTAATAAAAATCGTTGCAGGAAATTTTGAGAAAATTGGAAAAAACTGAAAAAGTACATCAGTAAAGTACTAGTACTTTTTGGCCGATTTTGTTCAAAAGCTTATTTTGAGTGTCCCGGAGGGTACCTAACTTAAATATAAAATTTCAACCTCCTAGCTCAATTCTTTCATGCTTTCAATTGAACTCTGAGTGTGTCTGCTTAAAACTGAACACAGACCAAAATTCAATCAATTCAATTGAAAGTATGAAAGGATTGAGCTAGGAGGTTGAAATTTTATATTTAAGTTAGGTACCCTCCGGGACACTCAAAATAAGCTTTTGAACAAAATCGGCCAAAAAGTACTAGTACTTTACTGATGTACTTTTTCAGTTTTTTCCAATTTTCTCAAAATTTCCTGCAACGATTTTTATTAAAATTCATAAATCAATTATTGTTTAGATGCTCTTTAAAATGTATATTTTCATTTTGCCCTTGAAATCTTTTTAACATGTAAAACTATATATTGAAACTTGCAATGAACTTTAGAAATAGAGGGAACAAAATACTCAAACATTTTATTTTACTAAATTAAAGCCCATTTCATGTAGATTATTTAGAAAAAAAAATTTCTTGAATATCTCATTCCCTTTTGAAGATATTGGCTTTAGCGCTAAAGCATGTTTGCGTTTTCAAAACTAAAAAAAAATCAACAATATGAATTTTTTTTTATATTTTAGGATTAACTTAGATTCGTGATATATTTTTTTTCTAATTCCTTATTGTTTAAAGAACATACCAAAAAAATTTCATCAAGATTGGGTGTCAAATAAGCAAATGAGAAATTATTTTCTCTTCCATGTCACATTTTGTTTGGCATTAGCCAAGCCGCGTAAGGTGAAAAAATCAAAACTTTAAAGTGCCATAACTCGAAAACTAAGTGAGATAAAAAATTGAAATTTGGTGCTGTTACTTATCTCTATATATAGAACAAACATACCAAGTTTCATAAAAATCTGAGATTATGGGTGAAATGGCCTGGTTGAACTGACGTGGAATGACCCCCCCCTGAGATTTGAAAAAATACTTTTTTTTCGAAAAAAAAAAAAAAAAAAAAAAAAAATGTATTTAGAATGTAAAATTTTAAAAATTAATACGTAAAAATTTGATTTGTATTTATATTCTGGCAAACAAGTACAGAATGCGCCTTTAAGTTAGCGAAATTAAGAAAAGATTGTGTGCTGTGCGACCAGTCACTCCAGATTCCCCCCCCCCCCCCCCCGAGAAACACCTCTGGATCCGCCCTTGCAATGATCTCTTAAGAACTGATGATGGATTTATTTAATTAAAGCCGGAACGTCTTCTGAATGGAGATTTTTATTCGACTCTCCTTTTGGCTGACATCCTCTCTTCCTGTCTATCATTCTAATCGTTAAACAGCCATTTCTCTTATCAAGTACACTTCACTGATGTAGTATTTCCAATTCATTTTCCGGCTCTTCCTTCCATAGAGCCAATGTTAATTAAATCCCCATTTGGGGATTTGCATGTTAATTTCAATTCAAAACCGTTAACTTTCTACATATAAAAAAAAAAAAAGTTTTCCAATTCTTATGAAATTTTGTATTTATTTAGGATTCTCTATTGTGTATAAAATATGAGATTAAAATTTTGTAAAATAACCATAGTTTATTTCAAGCAGTCAACAATTAAAACGCAAGGTGCTATGGGAAACTGAATATATATATCACGGTAGCACAGAACACAACTTTCATTTACCGAAAATACATCTGCGGTGCGTTAATACACACCAGATTTTTTTAAGTTCTTGAATTTATTTATTCTTTGACATAATTTATGTCCTTTTAAAAAAAATCGACTCCAGGACGTTAGTTGATTATTTTGTTCCAATAAATTCCTCTTTAACATATCCTAGATAGATAGATAGAAGAGGAAAATGGCGGGGGTGGGGGGGGGTTAATCGGGCAGTCAGACGTGTGAGAAGGGGCTTAAACAAGCCCCTAATAAATTTCTCTCTCTCTCAGTCGACATGGCCGATAAAACCAAAAGCTTCGTTAATTTAAAACATGCGGGGCTCCATTAGCTGGAATCTAATTTCAAACAGTCTAATCCCCTCCCTATTTTAAAGAGTTATCTATTGATTCTCAAGGAGCTCTAAAAGATAACATTCTGACGTTTCGGTCATCTTTCTTTCAAAATAAATAAATAAATAAATAAATTTATTACGACCCGCTTAGAGGCACCAGTCCTCGGTGGCTAGGTCCAACAAATAAGTCCGAAGGAAATTTAGATTTTGGTGGAAAAATGTTTTTTTTTTTTTTTAGCACGCAAATTTCTCTTCCTTCGGTAGTGAAAGTTATGTTCTGTGCTTGTCACACCAGATTGTTGTATTTAGTTTACGTGAATTCAAAATGTAAAATTTATAAATATTGGAAAATATTTATCTATCTTTCATATGAAGTACAAGAGTAAAGTGTACTTCAAACACAAAATGAGAATATACATTTTAAAGAGCATCTAAAAAATAATTGATTTTTGAATTTTAATCAAAATCGTTTGAACGAATTTTGAGAAAATCGAAAAAAAACTGAAAAAGTACATCAGTAAAGTATTAGTACTCTTTGGCCGATTTTGTTCAAAAGTATCGTGTTACGTCCCATGGGGGTGCCTAACTTAAATATAAAATTTCAACCTCCTAGCTCTTTTCGTTCTTGAGATATTTTGATCACATACATAAATTCTCCCACACATGATCAATATTATTGTCAATATCCCCGCCACTTTCGAATATTGATGTTTGAAAATCAAAAAAATTTGCTTCTTCAATATCAATACCCCTGCACACAATCAATAATAGTATTGACAATATTATTGATCATGTGCGGGGGGCTTAACACTTTGCAGGGACTTCAAAACTTGTATATTAGAGTGATGCTTAAAAATGAATCTCCATTCGAAAAATGTTCTAGAGAAGAAATTTGGCTGTATTTAAAACGAATTCCCTAAACTATAAAATCTAGAAAGTTATAATTTGGCATGTTAATTGCTTTTATTAATTAGGAGGGGCTTAAGAAGTGATTTTTGAAAATGTTTATTCCTTACAAAAAAAAATCTGGTGTGACCGATGGCACAGCACACAACTTTCTCTTTAAATACATAGGTAAGAGAAAGTAAAAATGTTACAATTAATTTATGTAGAAGTTCTTTAATACCTAGTAAAATTTTGTTGTTAAAAAAATATCACTGGTCTTCGAATTTTTACTTTCTCTCTCTCTATATATTAACATATGTATGTTAATATATATATAGAGAGAAAGTATTGGATTCATGTCAAAAAATTCGATGTCGAGATTTTGATGGATCTTCACGTTTTGAGGTCCCCTGAATCCAAAAAAGTGGTTTTCGCGACATGGTCTGTCTGTCTGTGTGTGTGTGTGTCTGTGTTCTATTTTAAGCATGAAGGAATTGAGCTAGGAGGTTGAAATTTTATGTTTAAGGAAAATCAGATAAAAAGAGATTTCCTCGAAATGGTTGCCATCCAACAACACAGAAAAATATCATGCAACAACAGAGAAGACACCCACGGCCTAAGTAACACATATGAATCTCTGATTAAATCTTATAAAAAATAACAACAACAACTATAGCGCCCTTATAAATAATTAAAAAAAAAAAAGAGAATGAAGGAAAAAGGGGAAAAAAAAAAAAAAAAAAAAAAAAAATCAAATTACTTATAAATTATTTTTTAATGTAAAAAAAAAAAAAAATCCATCCTTTGTTAAATTAAAAATAAGTATTTAAATCGAGAGAATTAAAGAGTTCGTCAACCTAACCGATACTAAAAATAAGGAATAAATTATATTTGAATATTAGATAATTAAAAAAATTCATCACTTGCTATTTGAATGTCGTGCCTGTAAAAACGCTTTGCAATAGTTTTTCTTTGCTGTACATACTAACGAATACATGTATAAACATGGAATTTATTCTTAAGTACCGATCAACTTGTACGAAATTTTGACAATTTTGCTTGTGAGTAAAAACTTAATATTTCATGAAATATCACTCACTGTATTCATGTATATAAAATAATTAATTACTAATAAAAAAATTGTTACCATAGGCCCTGAGGATGGGTGCGACTTGCACCCGAAACGTCGGCAACGAAATATAGATTTTTATTATTTATCCTGGCTGCTGTTCCTGAGAAGGCTCCCGTTCCTGTTTCTAATTTATGTTTAAGTTTTGTACCCTCCTGGACCGTGAAAATATCTCATCATCGTCCCTTTCCTACTCGTTATTATGAATTCAGCCCTCAGCAATCAGGAGATCTTAAAAAAAGACTCCTCCTTTCATGGCGCAATCGGTGGCGGCCTACCGAGAGTTGGATCTCGTCCCCCAACCCCCCCCCCCCTCCCACTCTCACCATTCTGAACTTCTTCAACCGATCAATATTTAGCGACATTAGCTAAAGTGTATAAATATATAAAAAAAAAATAATGAGCATTAACAAATTAAATTTATTGTGAGAATATATTAATGTAGAGCTAAATGAAAAATTTTAACAAATTAATAAAGATAGCAATTTATACATTTTTAAAAATTAATGTATTATTTTATCTTGAGATAAAAGAAAATGTCATAGAAATAAGTTTATAGAAAAAAAAATTGTTTTATTTATTCTCAAGTTTGTATTTATGATTTTATTTTTAAGGTTGGATCTCCTAATTGTAGTAATTTTTCTGATAAAAGAGTTATTAAGCAAGATATATATATAAATTTGTAAAATAAAAATGTTGAATAGGAGGATAGAATTTTTGAAAAAATTCTTTTTATTCTAAGCTTGGGTGAATATTCATTAGTTAATTTTTAATCTGCTTCTAAATAATTTTTATTTGAAGCAATCATGTGCTAACGAGCTGTTTGTATAGTTATGCGTTTGTTGTGTGCGCGTGTGCTAGTCATTTAAAAGAAGAAAAAAAAAAAAAAAAAAAAAAAAAAATATGCTTTTGAACAAAATCGGCCAAAGAGTACTAATACTTTACTGATGTACTTTTTCAGTTTTTTTTTATTTTCTCAAAATTGGCTCCAACGATTTTGTTTAAAATTCAAAAATCAATTATTTTTTAGATCCTCTTTAAAATGTATATTCTCATTTTGCCATTGCAATCTTCTGAAGACCACTTTACTCTTGTACTCCATAGAAAAGATAGGAGAAATGGTTGCTATGGTAACAAAATATAAATATTTTGCCATACTTATAAACTTTACATCTTGAATTCTAATATATCGGCGGAAACTAAATATATCTCGACACAAAAAATCTGGTGTGACAAGCACAGAACACAACTTTCGATTACCTAATGCGCCAGTCACACCAGATTTTTTTTACAAATTTCGCGGGCTTTTGATTTGTAAAGGTTGAGAAACGCTGGGCTAGTTAGTGTATATCCATCAAAATCACTAGAACACATTTTTTGAGGTAAAAGAAAGTAAAATAGAATTTCTATTTGTTAACTTTAATTCAAGCCTCCGCCTCCTTCTTCTGCTATAGAAAGAAAGCAATCGAAGAAATTTCTTGTGACATTTAATAAAATCAAATCAAATAGATAGATAGATAGATATATCCGCTGCGAACATGTTCATAAATAAATTGAACTTGTCGCTGAGCGTGTTTATTGGAAAATTATTTCCGGATGATGTGAACGAGAGAATTCCCTTCTGAGTGTGTTCGACAGAAGAAGAAGAAGAAGAAAAATAAATAAATTCCTACTAGTACTTGGCTGCGATTTCTTTTGACTTGAAACAAACATCATGGATTATTCATTTAATTTCATACGAGTTTTTATTCCGTCTTCTGACCGATTGACTTCAAATTTCTTCTTTGTCAACATACTGTGTATTGATTGCATCTTGCATTTGTTTTTTTGCTCATTGCAACGCGCCTTTAATGAAATCTTCCTTTCATTGTCTTTTCTTTCCACCCATCACTTCCTGAAATACCTGTTATAACTCAGTAAGGGTCCTCTATTGAATCTCTCCGGATCTGAGAAATGTCTGGATTTTACTAAAATGAACGGAAGACGTGACCAGATTGGGGAATTTTACTTACGTTATCTACTGTATGAAAATACTTAATGGAATTTAAGTGATAGTGAATTAAAAAGGCTTTTTAGAACCAAGTTCTTTAACGTGGCTTACGCAGAGTGAGTGAAATGGGAGGAAATGTAACGTAACAAAAATGCGTTCTCAGCGCCCGAGTGAAGGCGAGATTAGCCGAAGCCTTGGCGAGGCCACGCCCATCTTCTCCTTCTATTTATTTCCTTCTAACTACCGAGCAAGCGGATCCAGCGGGCTAGACGAAGGCGGGCTTTCCGTCTATTTAAATAATATTCATATTAAATTATATTCTGAGTTGAAAAAAGGGTGTGAGGAACTGCGTTCCTGCCGGGGTCTTACGACACCACACGATTGCTTTTTTTTTGGAAAAAAAAAAACACTCACCTCTTTTAACCTCCCATTTTTTTAACAGTTGTATATTTTGGCGGCCACGAGTTACGTCATAACATACTCTGAAATATTGTGACTAGGCTTTCTTTTTTTTATTTATTTATTTTATTTTATTTTCAAATATTTTTTCCATATATTATTATCTTTCATGTTTATCTCCTTCTATATATATAAGAGAGGAGTGTCCGTCTGTCACGCTCTGTTTGACCAACTTCCCGTTGGAATTCTTATAGAGGACGTTATGCAGAGTCCAGGAAAAATACTCAGGTCTCAGGGAAATTCCTATAACTTTTTGAGTTATTAATTCCTAAATTTACGATTTCTACCATAGGAAATGTATAGAGAAATATTTATGTATTCTTTGCATTTTTTTTTTTTTTTAGGCCCAGAAAATATCGATGCAGTAGGCCTTCAAAATTATTAGAATTAGGTAGATGTAGGCAGCCAGCAAGTGATAAAAAAAACTTTATTTAATTATCGTTGACGTTTCGGAATCACATCGAGCCCATCTTCAGGACAATAAACTGTTATTGTTGCTTAGATAAATGCAATTTCGGTTCATACAAAAACAAATGATCAAATTTGCATATACCATTAGACGTATATGAGAATTGCCGTAGGCGCATTGGCTGTATTTTGTGGCAAATGGGCCCGAAACGACAGCAACAAAAGACTCAGTGCGTTTCGGGCCCATTTGCCACAAAATAAAGATACAGCCAATGCACCTAAGGCATTTCTCATATACATCTAATGATATATGCAAATTTAATCATTTGTTTTTGTATGAACCGAAATTACATTTATCTAGCAACATTAACAGTTTATCGTCCTGAAGATGGGGTCGATGTGATTCCGCTGCCTACATCTATCTAATTCTCCACTCAGCCATCGAAATTCTTCCATCTTATATTATTGTAAATTAAAGGAAAAAAATTACAAAAAACTCCCCGGGTGGGGCAGTCCTGAACTGGCTAAAACCTGGTGAGCCCCATCCGCGAGTTCCCGAAAAAGCCAATGTTGTCTAATTTCTAGAGTTCAAAGATTCGTTGTCTGTTCTTGGAGTGACAAATTCATCTGATCCGGGAAAGGAGACTTAAATATAAAATTTTAACCTCATAGCTCATTTTTTGCATATTTTATTTACACAAACAGACCATTTAACTCCCGTGATGCGAACCCACGACCTCTAGTATTTTAAACAACTTATTTAACCCTTTTCTCCCCTTCTTATTATTTGACAAAAAAAAAAAAAAGATTTAAAGCCTTCTTCTGTCCATTTTTTCGCTTTTCTCATAAAATATATTTATTTTCTAGACCGGAAATAATAAATATAAATATCTCCCCCCCCTCACCCATTTACTTATGAACAGGACCAGCGCCATTTGGGGAAAAAGAAAAAAAAGACAAATATTGACAGATGATGAAAATTTGTTCTCCAGTTTTTTTTTTTTTTTTATATCATTATTAATCATCATTTCTCAAATGGCATTGAACAAAATGCCCCACTTAAAAATAAATAGCCCCTTAGGGGACACATAAAACAAGTTTGAATATTTTTTAGGGTTGCCTATCACGGATGAAGATTAGAGCGTTTATTTGTAGAGAATAAAGGAAGAAGATGATGAATGTCACATTTTTATGATTTCTTTTACACTGTAAATTGTTTGTAATGTCTGTGAAGTGACATTGCAAGGAAAGAATTGAGGGTTAATTTATCTGAAAAAGGATGTTGACAAGGTGAGAAATGGGGAGGTATTAAGGAGGTTAGAAGAGGAACGAAATCGGCTCAAAAAAAAAGGAACCGGATGAGGAATTGATGTATTGGAAGGAATTGTGGGAAAGATAGGGAAAGAGGGAGGGAGAAGAAGGAAGAAGATGGAATGAAGGAGGAAGAATCGTTACTAACGGACCTGCAAGAGGCAGAACAGAATACCTATCATTATAGAGAAGGTGTATTTAAATTTGTTTTGAGTTTGTTTGGATCTAGCCACCGAGGACTGGTGCTTCTAAGCTGATCGTTAATAAATTTATCTATTTTAAATAAAAAGTCCCATAAAAATCCGTTAAGTAGTTTCGGAATTAATGCATTATAAAGGAAAATTTGAAATTAAATCTCACAATTATTATTCTATAATTTATCATATAAATTTTAATTTAATTTCTCTAAAATATTATCTTGATAAGCTTATTTGATACTCCAAAATATTGGTTTATTTTGAATTTATACCTGAATAGGTCGTAATTAGAAATTAATCTTTTCAAAATATGATTGTGAGTAATTACTGAAATTAAATTCACAAAGCTTAAAAATAAATATTTGTTTTGTTGTTGTTGTTATTGTCAAATCCCTTTAGGCTGAATAATAAATAAAAAAGAATGAAATTTATTATTTTAAAACAAAGACAAAACTTTTGGTTATTATCAGAGAGGGAGTAATGTGTATTCTTTGCCAATGTTTCTGTTGTGATTAACCGCACAAGAAGGAGAAGAAGAAGAGATTCACTTACTTGAAGAAATATGTCCCGTTGCGAAATCCAAAAAATGGCACTGTGTAGGTGAGCATCCAGATGTTGCCCCCGCCACAATCGTAATAGGGTTTGCTCCACTTGCCGTCCTCATAACGGACAGTGAGCACTTCGTCCGCTATCCGTGGCGTGTGCGCCGTCTCGTTGTGCGTGTACGAATGGAAACCTGCAACAAACACAAATTCAAATTGTTATTTATTGGAATTACTATGGGATCGTGCACGAAGACACACACCTCGAACCCGAGCCATCTACCGGCACACAGTGAAGTTACATTATTTCCTAACTCTAACTCCTCCTCCTGAGTTCATCTCTAGCTAGTGAACTATTCCTTATTTCCTATGTTAGTTGAGGAGGGACTCCTTTTGAAGAATGCATTACTGAGAGGGGCGTCCCTTCCACAGGACTCTCCTCGTAGAGTTGCCAGAGGGCTTTTGTGGTGAGATCCTAAATTCCAATGTGCTTGCTTGAGAATGTTTTCTTTAAATAAATTATTTAATGAAAAAATCCCGCACTTCCAGTATTTGAACTCGGATCTTCTTTGTAGAAAACGACACCCTAGCCCGCTACACCGGCTAAATTTTTTTTTTTTTTTTGTTTCTAAAGACAATAGAGTAGGGTTAGCAAAAATTTAATTTTTATTTAAGCGGGAAAAATCTATATATTTAACGTCTTTTTGATCCTACTGCAAATTTTTTGCATGGCAAATAAACGGGAATATGAAGTTCTTCCGTAAAAGAAAAAAACTTGAAGTTTTAAAAAGACTCGAACAATTGTTCTCTTTTAAAATTTTCAAGATATTAATTTAAAAAAAAAAGCCCCATAAAAATTCGTCAAGTATTTTCAGAGTTATAAAGAAAAAAAAAATCTGGTGTGACTGGCGCACAGCACACAACTTTCTCTTACCTTCGGTAATCGAAAATTGTGTTCTGTGCTTGTCACACCAGATTTTTTGTGTCGACATATATTTAGTTCCCGACAGTACGGAACATTTGAATTCAGATGTAAAATTTATAAGTATGGGAAAATATTTATATTTTGTTACCATGGCAACCATTTCTCCTATCTCCCCTATGAAATACAAGAGTAAAGTGGTCTTCAGAAGATTTCAATTGCAAAATGAGAATATACATTTTAAAGAGCATCTAAAAAATAATTGATTTTTGAATTTTAAAAAAAATCGTTGGAGCAAATTTTGAGAAAATCGAAAAAAACTGAAAAAGTACATCAGTAAAGTACTAGTACTCTTTGGCCGATTTTGATTAAAAGCTTATTTTGTCGGTCCCGGGGGGTGTTTAACTTAAATATAAAATTTCAACCTCATAGCTCAATTCCTTCATGCTTAAAATTGAACACACACACACACACACACACACCCACACACAGACAGACAGACCATGTCGCGAAAACCACTTTTTTGGATTCAGGGGACCTCAAAACGTGAAGATCCATCAAAATCTCGACATCGAATTTTTGTCATGAATCCAATACTTTCTCTCTATATATATATTACATATATACATAGGTAAGAGAAAGTAAAAAAAGAGAATTAATTAAAAATTAAAAAATAATAAAATCTCACATTTATTTATCGACAATTAATCATATAAATTTTAATTTTCAAATTTTTTTTTTTTTAAAGCAAACTCTCCAATGGGGGGGGGGGGGAAGCAACCTTGGCGTTGACCACTCACCTGAGGTCTTGATCTAGAGGTCTACTACAATTTCCAATAAAAGCAAATAATAATTAGTGCAATTAGTGCCTAGCGCTAATTAAGTGTTTACTTGAGAGAATAATTAAATAAAGTGTTCTCTATCCCCCCAGGGAGGGATAATTATAATTTAGGGTTAACTCATCTACGTATTTAGACGCTCTTAATGACGTCACAACCAAACAACAAAGTTTAAGATTAAATACACCTACCCAACAAGAGAAATAAATCTTCGTATTAATCTTAGACAAAGGTTGAGTGGGGATTTTATTTCTCTTATATTACGTGTCATAAATTTGGATTTTAAAATTTTAATGGAAATATACGTTTCAAGACCTGTTTGTGAACAAAATATCTCAAGAACGAAAGCAGCTAGGAGGTTTACATTTTAGATTTATGTTAGGCACACCTCTGGGATTTAAGAGGAAGCTTTTGAACAAAATCGGCCAAAGAGTACTAATACTTTACTGATGAATTTTTTCACTTTTTTCGGATTTTCTCAAAATTTGTTAAAACGATTTTGATTAAAATTCATAAATCTATTATTTTTTAGGTTCTCTTTAAAATGTATATTCTCATTTTGCTCTTGAAATTGTTTGAAGCACACTTTACTCTTGCAGTTTAACAAAATTTTTCTGTTTATAAATTTTACATCTTGAAACTAAAATCTGGTGTGAAGGTTGTGGGCTGGACGACCCGTTACGCCAGATTTTTTTTCAATTCCCACATAAATCCCAATAAATTTTCTCGTTATATTTGACTCATATGCTATATAGAATATTCATTCATTTGAATGCATTTAGTGCCTGCCTGCCATTGCCGCCAACTTTAATACACAAAATTAAATCATTATGATTTTAGGGATCAAATAAGCTTATGTAATGTATAATGAAAAAAAATTAAAAAAAAAAAATAATAATAAAACAATCTCTCTGTGTCTCTCGTCGTGTAAATTTCCAACTCATTTTGTATTCTGGGGGATTTATGAGATTTAATTTTGACTAATTTTTTTTTTTTTTTAACCACCATGGATTTAATTATTTGAAACAATTCCAACAAGTGTTTCATGGGTATACAAACACTTGATTAAATTCCGATATTATTAAAATTTAAAGGAAAAAGTATTCTTTGACCGATTTTATTAAAAAAAAGAAAAATTTTTTTGTCATGCTAGGATTTATAATTAGAAATCCCAAACATTTCAAAGATATGAAAATCTTTTTTATCTTTAACAAGTAATTTATGTAAATCTTAAGGGGGTGTAGGAGGGCGTTTTTTTATAAAATGAATTAAATTCATAAGAGATTATTGGGACATCGAGCTATAATTTTTTTAATGACTTTTTAAAAAATAATCGTAATTAATTTTTTTGTTATCAAGCAAATACAAAAAAACAATCTGTCCGAATAATCTTTAATTTTGTTTAAATTTAAAAATGAATTTATTGTTATTATTAATCACATATTAATTAAGAAATTGTTAAAATAAGCTTAGATGATTTATTTGTTGGATTAGCGCAATTATATTAATTATATTTGGAGTGTAGGAAGATTTATTGCGGTTTATAACCAAGATGTTATGGTTCAATAAAAACAATAAGAACAATGGTTTATTGTTGTCTGCTTTATTTTAGGTCTGGCGACTGGCTAGCATCAGTTTCGGTAGTCCGAACCACCATCATCAGGCCTGCAAAATACAATTTATCTTTAATTTACTTATATTATAATATTACATAAGTTTGTCGTTACAATGATTGTACTCTATGTCAATTTAAACTATTAAAACATATCATATACATTTCTCAAGATTTTTTTATTACAAATAATTACCTGAATAAAGCTCAAATCCATTTTAAGGTGTAGTCTCTCATCAAGTATATTTGAATCAGAGATATTAAAATGTCACTATTTATTTTAACACCAATTTTGTATTTGACGGAATCACTTATATAATTAAAAACGAATATACAATATATATATATATATATATATTTTTGTTGCCCAATCTTGTAGCAAGATCTGGAAAAATTATTATATTTTATTGAGATAAATTTTGTGAAAAAGTATTTTTACTAGGCTGGCTTATTATAAGTTCTTAAAATAATTTTTTAACTATAATTATATATATACCTTCACATATGGGGCTATGATGTTTTGTTAAGTACAACATATACAATTATATACGTTTTTTTTTTTTTTTAAACCAAATGGACGTTTGCTCGATTGAATTTCTGTAACAATTTTTTTATAAAAAAAAAAAAAAAAAAAAATTGTTACAGAAATTCAATCGAGCAAACGTCCATTTGGTTTAAAAAAAAAAAAAACGTATATAATTGTATATGTTGTACTTAACAAAACATCATAGCCCCATATGTGAAGGTATATATATAATTATAGTTAAAAAATTATTTTAAGAACTTATAATAAGCCAGCCTAGTAAAAATACTTTTTCACAAAATTTATCTCAATAAAATATAATAATTTTTCCAGATCTTGCTACAAGATTGGGCAACAAAAAATATATATATATATATATATTGTATATTCGTTTTTAATTATATAAGTGATTCCGTCAAATACAAAATTGGTGTTAAAATAAATAGTGACATTTTAATATCTCTGATTCAAATATACTTGATGAGAGACTACACCTTAAAATGGATTTGAGCTTTATTCAGGTAATTATTTGTAATAAAAAAATCTTGAGAAATGTATATGATATGTTTTAATAGTTTAAATTGACATAGAGTACAATCATTGTAACGACAAACTTATGTAATATTATAATATAAGTAAATTAAAGATAAATTGTATTTTGCAGGCCTGATGATGGTGGTTCGGACTACCGAAACTGATGCTAGCCAGTCGCCAGACCTAAAATAAAGCAGACAACAATAAACCATTGTTCTTATTGTTTTTATTGAACCATAACATCTTGGTTATAAACCGCAATAAATCTTCCTACACTCCAAATATAATTAGATGATTTATTTAAAAATCAACTGTCAAATTAGTTCAGCATTCTTGCAATAGATGGCAGGATAGTCTAACAGCCGATCCTCTAATAGCCTATATTTATATATTTTTATGCTTTTATAAAAAATACATAATATAAAATAACATTTATTGTTAAAAGATCAATGAAAATCAACCAAATATTATTAGCTACCATTCTGACATCTCTTGGCAAATTTTTGAATTACTTGATTTTTTGGGCATACTTTTATGACACACAACGCCATCTTATCGTGAAAAACATGCGTAACACCTTCGCTCCCGTTCCGACTTAATAAATGTTTGTTGACCACACAGGTCCTTATGACGAGGGCGATAAGCGTTGGAAAAAATTAAAATTTAGTTTTTTCATCATCCTCTGAATAGTTGCTCATCAGCCATGTCCATTACAAAAAATATATCAACGAAATAGCGAATATCCTTTCTTTTTCTAATGTCTCCATCACATCCCCTTGTCTAATGAATACAGATTGAGTGAATAGGGAGGGAGCAGATGTCATTCCACGTTCATGTCCATTATTTATTTATTTATTTATTTCCAAGGAAACGATATTAGAAAATAAAATGGTCCTGATAGGAGGCTGGGGAGGCTTTTTTTATGTCCCCCAAAGGACAAAAAGAAATGCCCTTTTTATGACTCTCTCTCGCTCTAAAGTAAATAAATCTCAAGCAAATTAAGCTGGAATATTTCATTCAATACTAACAACAACATCCACGTTATTTATTTATTTATAAATAACACAAGGCTTTTTTTTTTTTTTTTTTTTTTTTTTTAAAAACATTCACCCTTTTTTCTCATTCATACTCACATGCACCCACACATTCATTCAGTCTTTTCAGCAACTTAGGCCATTTAAGACTTTAAACGATAACCGTTATGAATATATATTATTTGGGGTCCAGGCATTCTTATTTAAGCCATTTGGTATCCAAATGCCTTAAATAAAATCATCGGACTGCCTGGGGTCCGAACCCGCGACGTTCGGTATACGAGGTTAACACTCTAACCCCTACACCAAGCCCCGAGGGCAAACACAAGGCTTGAATATTAAAATGCTTATTTTATTTATTTATCAAAATAAAGACATTTTAAAAAATTGTTTGATGGAAATATACGGTTTAGTGGTTCTGTCTGACTGTAAACAAAATATCACAGGAACACAAAGAACTACGTGGTTGAAATTTTATATTTAAGTTAGGATTTACTTAAAGCTTTTGAACAAAATCAGCCTAAAAGTACTAGTACTTTATTGATGTACTTTTTCAGTTTTTTTCGATTTTCTCAAAATTCGCTTCAACGATTTTGATTAAAATTCATAAATCAATTATTTTTTAGATGCTCTTTAAAATGTCGCAATATAACCGCGTTGCACACGATTCTATTAAATATTTTTTTAATTTTAAACTGGTAACCGTTGGCTCTAGTTGAAACATTATGCTTAAATGGGAGAATTAAATTCACAAAGTTTTCTGTTTCAATAATATATTAATTTGATATTAACACTTTATACGTATTTCGACACCATATGTGTCATATACATGTATGTAATTCGCTTCTGAAGATGACACATATGGTGTCGAAATACGTATAAAGTGTTAATATCAAATTAATATATTATTGAAACAGAAAACTGTGAATTTATTTCTCCTATTAAAAAATATTTTTTTTTTAAATTGTTTTATCATTATCTATTATCATTTTTCATCTTTTATTTTTGGTCCAAATAAAGATTATATAAATTATTTTTTTTAATATTGAAAATTCTCTGAATGTATAAAATTGTATTTTTTTTTATTGAGAAAATTATTAATTCCAAATTTGTTAAACGCTTATCTGAGGATTAACTATATTTTATAATAATTGTATTATATTAATGTAAATTTCTTAGTTAATCCTCAGATTCGCAAAATAAAATTGAATTAAAATATGTAATAATTAGAAAGAGCCAAAATTCGAGATTTTATAATTTAATTAGTAAGCCATAGCCCGAGCCCCTCACCCTTACCTACAACATGATCGAGGCAGAAGAAGCCAGCGAAGACGAAGGGACACATCACTCTTGGATCAACCGCCATCCAGTGCGGACCCCACTAGCAAAACGCACTCTTGGGTCATCCGCCATCCAGTGCGGACTCCATTTTTTTACTACGCTTGGGTCACAAGACACCCGCAACGTCTATATTGATTGCTGGTGCCTTCATCATCATCGTCATCATCTTCATCAGAGAGCCGATCAACTTTAGATTCGAACGAAGGTCGACCAGCGGCGACCGAAACGTCACTGATTCGTCCCCCAGAAGAAAAAGATTTTAATTTAAAAAAAAATAATAATAATAGAATATTCAATTGGGCAAAACCCTAAACAATTAAACAGCGAGCGAAGCAGATTACAACCACCCTGATTACAACCCCCTGTGACCAGAGAAGCAACCCACTCTAGCACGCTACGATGTATATTCTCATTTTGCTCTTAAAATTGTTTGAAGCACACTTTACTCTTGTACTTCATAGGAAATTCAATGGCAACAAAATATAAATATACATCTTTAATTTTAAAATATCGTTGGAAATTAAATATATGACGACACAAAACGTCTGGTGTGACAAGCACAGAACACAACTTGTGACCAGTCACACCAGATTTTTTTTTAATAAGAAGTTCAAACATCTCTGTCCTATTAATAAAAGCAAATGCATAAGAAGAATTTTTTCCTGCTATTTATTTTTTTATTTTATATTAAAAAAAAAAAAGAAAATATAAAAAGGAGTTCCTAAACCTTAATATTCAATTATAGATTTGCATTTCGTTTTTTTTTTTATTTTCTCTTTTCATTGGCTTCCTTCCAATCACATTTACATATTTCAATTTTAAATTAGTTTTTTTTTTTTTTAATATTTGTATAAAAATTTAAATTAGAGATGCTTCCCCTTAAAGGAGGGGATTCTACTTAGAATGTAAACTAGGATAGATTACTCTTGAAAAGCGAAGCTAATGATTAACAAGCACGGGAAAGCTTTCCAACTTGTTTGCCTTTTTTTAAGTTTTAATTTCCATAAAGAAATCACTTATTCTAATAGAAGTCGATTAAACGTTCGTTGGTGGTCACATCAGGTTTATTTACAGACAAAGGCATGAATATAAATATGTAAAGGAAGCGGGGGTTAAATTGAAGTGGTGGTGTTGATGGTTGGTGGGTGGGTGGGTGGGAGTGTTTTAAAATGCTCACCAAGCCTCTTCTTGCTCGTTAGAGTGTCGCTGAGGACTCGTTAGTCCCCCCCCATCCCCCTCCCCTTCAACACGAAGCTAAAGGGTTAATGTCTCGAAATAGATTCGGAAAATAGGGACTGTTAATATAGTTTGCAAAGGGATCAAATTATCTCTCTTTTGTTATGTCGGCTTTCCGCAAAAAGAACTTTAAAAAGTCAGTTGAATTTTATATACGACAAATACGTAAAATAAACATTTACTCAATATCGACCTTTTAGCCCAGGGACCCACATCTAGTGGATGGAAACCACGAACTGCCCCAGCTAGGACAGACAGTCCTTTTCTTTATGTCTGTCTCTTCCTTCTATATTTTCAACAGGCGTCAGACCGTGCGATGGACCGGCCTGTTCTATCTTTCCTGGTGGCAAAAACACATGATAGGGGGTATGGAGGGAAAGACTTAGGTCCGCCGGAATAAGGCGAGGATAGAAGAAGAGTCAATATCGACCTTTAACATAAATCCGAATGTCTTCATTATTATTGTATATTCTAAAAGCTGCCATTTTCCTGATTAAAATGATATACAACACTTGAATATATATTTGAAGCATTTATTTGAAATTAGTCTTTTATGGCTTGAGGTGAGAGCGTCATCCGCCATTTTTTTTTTTAAGATCACAAAAATCAATAAAAGAATAAGATCAGATTTCATTTTTAATTAATTTATAAAAATTCTTCCTTTTAAATTCCGCATTTTATTATTAATTAGCAACATGAAATTAAATTTTATTTAATCGTTATTTGTCAAAAGGATATTTAATTAAACAATAATTAATTATTAACAATCGATTTTATTATTAGTTGCATTCTCTCCATTATTAAGTTGTTGTTTATAATTTATTAGCTCTGAGACGTCAACGGAGAGAATATTAACATTTCTATTTAAACATTTTCATTTTAAAAATGGTGATGTGACTAGTGGCACAGCACAAAACTTTCTATTACCTTCCGTAAGGTAGGAGAAAGTTGCCTACTGTGCTTGTCAAGAGCTGAAAAACAAAATTCCATAAGAGTCTTATTATAAATAAAATATCCGCCGCATTTTCGGGACACTCCTTGTTATTTATATCATGTTCTTTTTATCAATGTTATTCATATTAATTATGTTTTATTATTGATATCATGTTATTTGTATTAGTTTCTTTTGATAATGTTATTCATATTTCATGCTAATGTTATTGATACCATATTTTTTATATTATTGTTATTGATATCAGGTTTTTGTAATGATGTTATTTATTTTTTGATGTAGGCCTATTACATACTCTAAACGTGCTCTAGGAAATGGGAAGAGGCATAAAAAAAAAATTAAAAATAATAATAAACAAAAGTTAATTTAGAAAAACCTTTCTATAGAGGAATTTTCTGAAATGTTACAAATAACAAAGATATGTTCGGGAATAAACTACTTTTCGATCCACCCTAGCATAGAAGAGGTTGGATAAAAGGAACCAGAAATAAGGATTAGTAAACGAACGCAGGAGGAGGAGGAGTTAGGAAATAAGGTAACTTCACGGGGTGCCGGTAGATGGCTAAGGTCAGAGGCCGGTTGGTTTTGAGATGTGTGTCTCCGTGCACTTAAGCCCCTCGGGTAAATAAACAAGGGATCCCGATAGGAATTTCAAATAATAATTAAGTGATTATGATAGCATTTTCATCATAAAGTATGTCTGCATTATTAGGTCATTAACATCGGGACTTCTTATTTGATGGATTAATCTTATTACTTTCTCTTACCTCTATACTTGTTAATATATAGAGAGAGAAGAACATAACGCACACCAACAGCATATAATAAATATAACAGCGAAAGCGACAAGAGTTGTAAAATATGGTTTGGAGTATATTCCGAAGAACAAGATGTACCATCTGGAAGCAGATTGAAGAAATGTTCACAGTTTTGATCCAATTCACCATGCTGTATGGCGCCGAAAACTGGGGAACGAGGGAATGGAAAAGGTTCAAGGAAGATATTATAAAATAATGCTAGGACTAAGACTAGATCTATCTATGGAAACGAGAAACCGGAAGGATGGAGATGAAGACAGTGACGGTGAAGAAGACTCTAAAATACCTACTGTACATAAGACAAATGGAGGACGACAGACTACCGAAGTTGTGCCTGAACCAAATTCTGAGACATTGGAAACAGAAAACCTTCAGAATGGGGAAATAACCTACTAAAGATAGTGAACGAGACCGGTAACTCTGACTTAATAACAGTGCTAAAAAAAGGAGACTTAGAACTTACGACTCTAAAGATGGAGGACACGGTTAAGAAACTAATAGACCAAGAAATGCAACGGCACATATAAGAGCAGTGCTACCTCTTCAACGTCCATATTGCAAATTTAATTTGAGATCAGATTTTTAAAATGAGCAGCACTGCTGGTGTCTCTCTTGGTTGCTGCGGTAACCACGGTGTCGCCAGTGGTGTCCCAGTGTGATACCGGCCTTAAGGGAGGGGGCTAAAACGAGTCCCTCCCCCTCCCCTCCGAAAAATAATTAAATATACTGGTACTCCCCTGCGATGCTTGCCACTTTTAGGGGTCCCGAGTTCGCAATCAATTTCAAATGAATTGGCTACCAATACTAGGCCCTAAAAAGCGTCGAGTCCATAGGCGATCGCCTAATGGCACTAAATATATAACCTACTTTCTCAGTTAGTGTTTGTTTTTTTTTCAAAGTGAATGAATGCAGAATTAGCGACTGAAACGTTGCATTTATTTATTGACTAAAATAAACATCTTTCTTATTAAATAAATAAAAAACGTTCATTTGCACTGTTTATTAAAAAAGAACAATGAAACAATGAGAGCTAATTAAAGTTTAATTTATATAATTGTTTACTTAATGCTAATTGCTAGAATTAATTATTATTTATTTACATTCTTAATGAAAAAGGAAAGATGTAGAAGATATATAAATATATATATAGTAGGCTACTTAATTATAACCTCACTTTCTTATTAACTTTTTTTAAATTATATCCCTTTATTCTTACTGAAAAAGAATGTGATTAAATTGCAATTTCATTTTAGGTGCAACGCAATTAACTCTGGAACTATTTGACGGATTTTCTTGAAGTGGTTTTTCAACGTATTTATTTTTGGTAAAACTAAATTCTCTTTTACATATATTAATATTAGCGATAATATAAGCAATTTAAAAATAATTTCGCAATTGCAAATTTGATTTTTGTTGTGTCTATGTCCATTAATCTCACTTGTCAGTTGAATTCCATTCTATTATCCCCCTCACAACAAAATTGCGTCTTCTCTTACTTAAACGGGTCACAAATTACGTTTACGTAGCTTCTATGGTAATAATATCACCTTTTATGATTCAAATAGACATAAAAGAAATTTTCTTTTTTCAATCTTTACGCTTTTTTAAGCTTCCCCTAAAGGAATATATAACTTTGTTTTTTTTTTTTTTTGTTCTTTTCTTTACTCGGGGGGGTTATAATATGAAAATGGCGTATTAAAATGGATTGTTTAAATTATGATTAAGGTTAAACACCGAGAAATAGAGATCATAAAATAAAGAGAGAGGGAAAAAATGGAGCATTTTATGGCTTACACGTCCATTTGTTTTGCAGAGAAACTATAAAACGATGAATGATTGACAAGTTTTGATTAAAATCAAACAACCGGAAATGACGCTTTACCCTTTTAGCAGTTCCCACATTTTTGTTTTGATATTTCAAATTTCATATTGCAATAGGATCATTAATTAGATTATTAAAATTATAATTAATATATTAATAATTAATAAAATTAATTAGATAATTAAAAATATTAATTATATATGATTAATTATAGGAAAATAATTGTGAGATTTAATTTCAACTTTTCCTTTATAATACATTTACTCCGAAACTAGTTGACGGATTTCCATAGGGTTTTTTTTTTAAACGAATAAAGAATTTTTCCAGACAGTTTAGCTTGTAAATAATAATAAAAAAAAAATTAATTTAATAATTTCCAATATTGGCCAATATGTGGAAAGAAAAATTAAGACATCGCATCTCTCTTAAAAAAATAAGAGTAATCCATCAAGTCCCGTGAAATTTGAAATGACCTAATAATACGGACATACTCGTACTTTATGATGAAAATGCTATCATAATCACTTAATTCGATTCATTTAATTGAATTGCAATGCCGTCTGTGTGTGACATCTAGTGATTAAACAAAAATTATTTATTTATTTATTCTCCATTTAAAATAGAATAATAAATAAATTTCAATTTTATTTCTATCCTAGAATTAATTATCGTTTTATTTTGTAACCGAAAATTTAGCAAAATTAGAGAGTGAAATTCTAAATTTAAACTTGGGGTGATTAACATGCTTAAAGGATTGACAAGTTTTGATTAAAATCAATCAACCGATTAGATAATTAAAAATCAAATTGGTTTTAATAAGTACCGCATGCGAAAAGTAGTTTATTCTTGTACATTTCCTTGTTATTTGTAACATTTCAGAAAATTTCTCTATAGAAAAGTTTTTCTAAATTAAATTTCGATCAACTTTTGTTTTATAGACTTTTTTGATAAAGCCAACCGTTTATGAATTATTTGTTAAAATTAAAAATAATCGTTAGCTTAATTATGGCAACACCAGATTATTTTTTAAAATGAAATGTTTAAATAGAAATGTTAATATTCTCTCCGTTGACGTCTCAGAGCTAATAAATTATAAACAACAACTTAATAATGGAGAGAATGCAACTAATAATACAATCGATTGTTAATAATTAATTATTGTTTAATTAAATATCCTTTTGACAAATGGAGAAAATCAAATCACGATTGAATAAAATTTAATTTCATGTAGCTAATTAATAATAAAATGCGGAATTTAAAAGGAAGAATTTTTATAAATTAATTAAAAATGAAATCTGATCTTATTCTTTTATTGATTTTTGTGATCTTAAAAAAAAAAATGGCGGCTGACGCTCTCACCTCAAACCAGAAAAGACTAATTTCAAATAAATGCTTCAAATATATATTCAAGTGTTGTATATCATTTTAATCAGGAAAATGGCAGCTTTTAGAATATATAATAATAATGAAGACAATCGGATTTATGTTAGACATTTTAAGCTCTAGTTTCGGAATATATATTTAATCAACTATATACATGACAATAAATATTACACCCCTCTTACTTAATAGTCTAATGTTTGCCAAAAATGAACTGTATTTATTCGAAGGGAAATTTTAAGAGAATCGAACGAATCTTTTATAAAGAAGATTGTGAAATATTATATAATATAAAAAAAGACAATAAAACGCATTTTCTTTTTCGATGGATAGAGAAATAAAATCCACAATTGAGAGAGAGAGGATTTATGCATTTTGTCTTTAATAATCCGATTAAAAGAGAGAGAGGGAAAATAACAAGGATAAGACCTCCCCTCTACCCCTCCTTAAATTGAATTTTTCTCTTGCTATCAACTTAACATGTCATTAGGGATTTTTTTCTTCTCTCAGTGAGGGAAAAATTGAGAAAGGAATTAGTGATGGACGTCGTCTTGTAAGTAAAAAAAAAAAAGAAAGCCAACTGCAAGAGGATTGTTTCTTTCTCTTTCGTTCTTTTTTTTTGTATTGGAGAGAAAGAGAGAAAGAATGAAAAAAGAACGAAAAGCTTAAGTTGCTCTTTTAACCATCTACACGTAATTAATTCCAATGAAAATAAAAAAGAAAAAATTCACAAAATAGACTTTAACCTTTAAAGAGTCTCTAGGAGGAAATTAAATCTATTTTTATTATATATGAACAATAAAATAAACTGATTATTTTGTTTATTTTATAATATATTCAAATTCGTGCCATTTTTCTAATTAAAATGATATATAACACTTGTATATAAATTTGATGAATTTAGTTTAAAAAAATTACTTTTTTGATTTGAGGTGAGAGCGTCATCCGACATTTTTATTTTTAAGATTACAACAATAAATTAATTAATAATAATAAATCTAAGTTTTAATTATTAAATTCGTTGTTCATGGAATATTAAAAAAAAAAAATCTTAATAATCTCGGGATTACATTTGAATAAATAAATATCAGAACATGAATTTAGATTTATTTATTTATTAGTTTAAACGTGAATGTGATCTCTCATTTGTCAAAGGGATATTTAATTATATAATTAATTATTTAATCTCGTTAAAGCAATCGATTTTTTTATTATTATTAATTTAATTAAATATCTTGTGACTTTATTAATTTTTAAATAAGTTCAATTGTCTTGTTTATTTAATTAAAAAAAAATTGAGGTTATCCGCCATTTTGTTTTCTGATTCCAACAATGCAATTCTCATATTTCAATTGTTTATTTATTTTTATTGTTACGTAATTTAAAATGACAATTTGTTTGATAATTTTAATTAATACTCAATCAAGGGAATCTTATTAGACAAGAGCCAACGTTATCGTTTCGTATCGTAATGGAATTAATTATCCGTCTGTCTGAAAAGGGAGCTTAATTTTACTTTCAACCCCTTGGAAATTAATTCTAATTTCAAAAGGATCTCCATCACTCTGCGTAGATGGATTGAATTTATCACTTGGCTTCTGGAATTAGTCTTTCTATAAATACCCCCCTCCACCACTCCACTAACCCCCTCCACCCCACTCTATAGAAAATATCGATGACGAAATGATGAAAAAGTAGATTTTAGAGCGCTATGGTTCGTTAACTATTCGGTTTAGAAAAAAATGTTTCAAATAAAAATTGTAGGTATTCTTCTCAGCTACAAAAATTATAATAGGTATAATTATGCTAAACCCCATTGTTAAAGAGATATTGCAAAATATTTGAAAAATTTTCAATTTTTTTTATTTTTGTTGAATATTAAATCGAGTGTAATTCGCTAAATATTAAGTTTAGAAAAAAATATTTCAAATAAAAATTATAGCGATTCTTCTCAGCTACAAAAATTATAATAGGTATATTTATGATAAACGTCATTGTTAAAGAGATATTGTGGAAAATCTGAAAAATTTTTTATTTTTTTTTTATTTTTTTTGAATATTAAATCGAGTGTAAGTCACTAAATATTAGGTTTAGAAAAAAATGTTTTAAATAAAGGTTGTAGCTTTTCTTCTCAGCTACAAAAATCATAATAGGTATATTTATGGTAAACGCCATTTTTAAAGGAATATTGCAAAAAATCTGAAAAATTTTTAATTTTTTTTGTTTTTAATATTAAATTGAGTGTATCTCCCTAAATATTAAGTTTAGAAAAAAATATTTCAAATAAAAATTGTAGCTTTTCTTCTCAGCTACAAAAATCATAATAGGTATATTTATGGTAAACGTCATTTTTAAAGGAATATTGCAAAAAATCTGAAAAATTTTTAATTTTTTTTTTTTAAATTTTAAATTGAGTGTATCTCTCTAAATATTAGTTCAAATAAAAATTGTAGCTATTCTTCTCAACTACAAAAATCATAATAGGTATATTTATGCTAAATCTCATTGATAAAGAGCTTTTAAATGGCCGCCGCCACTCTGTTGATATTAAAAACTATTTATCTTTCAATTTGTCTTCTTATAAAATGTCCATCCATATTTATTTGAGGCTTTTTATTAAATGACTGAATGAAGATGAATTTAATAAAAAATGGAGCCACTCGATATAAAATAGACAGTTTCATGTATAGAAATGGTTGATTCACCAAATCGAACTCCTTTTCTTTTCTTTTCTTTTCTTCTGACACCTTTTCATTTATTCCGGTGTCAAGAGACCCTCTCTCTCTCTCTCTCTCTCTCTCTTGAGAGTATTTTGGGGGTGAAATCCGCTTGGGGATATTTACGACAAGCTAAAAGGAAACGAGCCGTTGCTGCCACCGAATTTTTTTTCTTTTTTTTTTTTAGATTAACAAAATAAACTCTTTGCTATTTAATTATGAACTCTAGTTATTGTCATTTTTGTAGAGGAAAAGATTTTCTACAACTTGTATTTGAAAAATTTTATTCTATGGTTAGTGACCTACAGTGGTTTAAATTATAAAATAATTTCTTTTTTTTTTAGTAATATCTCTTCGATTATTGAGAATAACATAAAATTGGTTATCATCTTTTTTGTAGATAATAAAATTTGCTACAACTTTGATTTAAAATATTTTTTTCTAAAATCAATGGATAATCAGCTACAGTGGTTTAAATTAAAAAAGAGGAAAAATATAATTTTTTCAGTAATATCTCTTTAATTATCAAGGATAACATAAAAATAGTTATTATCATTTTTGTAGAGAAAAAGATTTGCTACAACTTGTATTTGAAATTTTTTTTTCTAAAACTAATAGATACTGTTCCACAGTGGTTTAAAATAAAAAAGTACAAAAATATAATTTTTTATTTTTAGTAATATCTCTTTAACTATTGAGAATTACATAAAAATAGTTATTAACATTGATGGATAAATGTGGGCAGGAGCAGCCAATAAATAGACTCTGTATGCAGACTCAATCACCGGAGACGTTTCGGTTCCTTTTATTTAAGAACCATCTTCAGTCCTTACTAAAAATATACATTTAACATTAACAGTGTATATATAAAAATTGATTGTACAAAATTAATAATAAAATTATTAAAATATTTTGTAAAATAAAATAAATCTTGGTCTTACGATTGAAATAAAATTGCACAGAGTTAGTCAGTGTTATAGGCATATACATTGTTGTTTCGTCATAAGAATGGTACAGATCATAGGCGTAGCCACGGGGGGGGGTTTTGGGGGGTTCAAACCCCCCCCATTGGACCCAAGCCATGACTAGATATTTAAGCTCTATAATACAAAATACTTTCTCTCTATATATTTCATATATAGGGTAAGAGAAAGTAAAATATAATAATTTTCTCTAGCTTAAAAAAAAAAAAATTTAAATAAAACTAAATATTTTTCGTGATCTATATATTTGAATAAGATAATAGTATTCAAAATACCTCGATGTTTGGCCTCATCAATAAAAAACACTCACATGTCTTGTTGAATTAAATAAAACGCAAAAAATTTGAGAAAATTCTGAATTTTTCCATTGAAAAGAATTGATTTTTGTTATGCTTTATAAAAAATTAAAGCCGCTTAAAATTGATTAAATCTCGCAAATGAAAAATAATAAAAATTATTATATAAAGAAATTTTTTATATTTTTTCTTAAAGAGATCTGACATGGGAGTCTGGTCAAAAGAAACACATAGAGAGAAGACACCCCGGTATTTTAGGCCCATATACATAAAATTAAGAGATTTGCATAATTTATTGCCTGATACGAGTTGATTGAAAAAATGCGGCACTTAATTAAGAAAGGGCGGGCCCGAGCCACCTCGAGGGGGGGCCCAGGGGGGCGAAGCGAAGGTGGGGTAAGTGGCTAGTCATATATATCATTAGACGCCTTATACTCCCCTATTAGTCGGGGTGGGGGGGGGAGAAATAATCCTAAACCCCCCCATCAAAAATTTCTGGCTACGCCTATGGTACAGATGTATATTTTGGGTCAAAAATGTTTTACGATGGTTACACTGGTGAGTATCACATATCAATGAATTCTTTCAAGTGAATTTTATAATTTAATATTGAAAAATTTTTTCTGACCGGGAGTGACCTCGGATTTTATTTATTAATATACATTAAGTATAGTATTATTTTTTTATAATTTTTTTATAAATATTTTATTTATAAAAAAATAATACTATACTTAATGTATATTAATAAATAAAATCCGAGGTCACTCCCGGTCAGAAAAAATTTTTCAATATTAAATTATAAAATTCACTTGAAAGAATTCATTGATATGTGATACTCACCAGTGTAACCATCGTAAAACATTTTTGACCCAAAATATACATCTGTACCATTCTTATGACGAAACAACAATGTATATGCCTATAACACTGACTAACTCTGTGCAATTTTATTTCAATCGTAAGACCAAGATTTATTTTATTTTACAAAATATTTTAATAATTTTATTATTAATTTTGTACAATCAATTTTTATATATACAATGTTAATGTTAAATGTATATTTTTAGTAAGGACTGAAGATGGTTCTTAAATAAAAGGAACCGAAACGTCTCCGGTGATTGAGTCTGCATACAGAGTCTATTTATTGGCTGCTCCTGCCCACATTTATCCATCTATACATCTCACAGCCACTATTTCGAACATAGTTATTAACATTTTTGTAGACAATAAAATTTGCTACAACTTGTATTTGAAAAAAAAATTCTAAAACCAATGGATAATGAGCTACAGTGGTTTTAAATTCAAAAAGAAGAAAAATAAAATTTTCATTTTTAGTAATATCTATTTAATTATTTATTAGCATTTTTTATTAGGTATTTTTTTTTAAAACAAATTTGTAGCAAATTTTTCTTCTCTACAAAAATTTCGATGTTTTACTTAAAATTCCCTTTTTTTTAAATTTTCGGACACTGTAGCTTATTAATCATTGAGTTTAAGAAAAAAATTGAAAGAAATCAAAATTTTCTTCTCTATAAAAATGATAATAACAATTTTTATTAAAAACCCGATATTTAAGGAGATATTAACGAAATATGTAGTTCGAATTCTATTTATGTAAAAGAAAGTGATGGAATTTCGTCATTTAATTGATTGCCATTTGTTTCTGGTTTGTTGATGCTCAGTACAGTCCCTAACAATTAACAGTTAATCTGATTATTAATTGCAAATTAAACAACCTGCAAATTCACTAATATATGCACTTAAGTACACTCTATATATTACATAACAGAGTAGATTGTGTATGAGAGGAGGGGGAGGGGAGGGGAGGGGAGGTATTAAATTATCAGATGATAATCCGATTTAGGAACATTGTCGTTAATTTTATTAGGTATAATGATAAATAAACGAATTTTTCTATTTCCTCTTACCATCGGCCGAAAGTCCGCAATTCAACAAGAAAAAATTCTGGCTGCGTTTTCTTCCAACTTTTATTCCTGATACAAATTCCACCAGCCATAAAATACCCTTATAGCTGAGATGTTATATTAATAAGAAGGTAAAAATGAGAGATGCAGCTAAGTTTATTTCTTTATTCGATTAATTCACTCAGCTGACGTTTCGGTTCCGTGTTTGAACCATCCTCAGAGCTTGCGAAGTCATTATAGAAGTGTCATAGTGGATTTTATAAATTGTTGAAAAATTTTTTTATAATTTATGTACCTGGTCGTCTCACACTCAAATAAAGAAATAACCTTAGCTGCATCTCTCATTTTTACCCTCTTATTAAAATAATTTCTCTGTTTACTGAGGAGTCAAAAAAAAAATCCAACACATAGGCAGCCAAAATTATTTCTTTTATTATTGCCGTTCCAGGCTGACGTTTCGGCCAATGGTCTAGGCCATCTTCAGAGCCGGAGGCGAGAATAAATGAAAATTGATGGCCTAGACCAGTGGCCGAAACGTCAGCCTGGAACGGCAATAATAAAAGAAATAATTTTGGCTGCCTATGTCTTAGATTTTTTTTTGACTCCTCAATAATATTATACTTCCCGCCACAAAGACATACCTCACAATTCTCTGTTTACCTAAATCTCTCAAAGCCTAAAATCGTGTAAAAATAAAATTCCTTTTCAAACTTCGTAGAACATTTCAATCTGCACTTGTCTTGGTACGGTGGCAGCAGTCTCCGTGCTGGAACTAATTTATTACTCTTTGCCACTATTCCTCAATTTCTTTGCGATATTTCGGATCCAACGGAAATGTATTCCAACCGTAAAAGTTGAAAGTGAAGAAAATTGATACCGGAGAAGTATTGGGCCCAAAAAGAACGAATAAATGCGGAAGAAACTAGATATAAGGGGTGAGTGAAGTGATTATTGAGAAATATTCCCTTTGCGCATGCGTCAGTTCCAAAGAGGCGTGATCTCTTCTCTCTGGTCGGCTAAATGCCAAGAGAAAGCCCATCTGCTTATTTGATATCTATACGCATGCGTGTGTGAAGAAGAGGCCTGAAGAGAAAGCCACGCCTTCATTTCGCTTCTGGTTGCCTAACTACCAGGGGCGCCGCCTCCATTTTGTTTCCCTCATTGATTCGGGCTCGCCTTTTTCTCTGATTATTTCAAATACTTTTTTTTAACATACTGTGTATTATTAATTTCTGACTATGATCCAGAAGTGTAGCTATTGTTTTTTAAGAGATTTCTACCCCCCTCCCCTCCCCCAATTTGATTTGCTACGCCATTGACTTTAATCACAAATTGAATTGTTCAAAGAAAGAGCTTGCTAATCTCTCCTCTCTCCTTCCTTTTAAAAAGAATAATTAACTCTTCTTTGTTTTCTACCGGAACAACAACAACAACAACAACAAAAGCCACAAAGACCGGGAAATCTTAAAGATGTTGCCAAAAATTGTTTAGCCTCCAAGCTTAAGGATTAAAGAACAAAAAAAGAGCAAAGGGAATGCATTTGTTTGCCCTATTAAAAAAAACAAACATCTTTTGTCTTTTATACCGTACGTAATTTCTTTCTTAATTATTTATGTGTAGAAAATAATTAGAAAAAAAAAAAATATAATGAAGGTCCTTATGACGTCAAAAATGAAGGCCCTTTTGACGTCAAAAGTTGTGTCAATTTAATTTAATGACATCATTAAAAAAATAAAATCTTTATTAGACGGGATATTAGAAGTTGGAGTTAGCGATAAATAAACCTTGTAATTAAGAAAGACTTTCTTTTACCTCGCATCCTTTAATTATTAAAATTTGAACGCCACAAAAAAAAAAAAATTGTTTCGTTAAAAAATAATTAATTATTCAATCATGTTGGAACACAAATGATTTTTGGAAAAATATTCAGTTTTTTTTTTATACATCCAAACTCTCGCCATTTTTCTGATTAAAATGATATACAACACTTATATATAAATTTCTTGAATTTAGTAAAAAAAAAGACTTTTTTGGTTTGAGGTGAGAGCGTTGATCGCCATTTTTATTTCAAAATCACAATAAAAATTTGATACAGGACAGAGGAGTTGGCAGCCAATTTTAGAGCCTCTATATTAAATAAAAACTCTCAATTCTGGATACGTTAGACTATATGGCTTGATTAAAACACATAAAGGTACACCACCAAACCACCCCTACCGCCCAGTAGTTTCCACCATAAATTACTGCAATGCTAAATTATCGAAATATTTTGTTGACATTCTTAAAAATATTACAACAGATGACCCGTTTAAAGTTAACAACTCTTACATCGCCAAAGAAAAATTGAAAAATATTATAATTCCCAATGATCATATCTTAATTTCCTTTGACGTTCAAAGTTTATTTACATGCATTTCTCTTGATTTTTTCATGGAATGCATAGACGAAAATTGGGACGAAATAAGCAAATTTACCAACTTTGATTTAGATCGGTTTAAAACAGGCCTTAACTTTTGCTTATATTCGAATTATTTTTCTTTCAATGGAAAGATCATGTTACAATTAAAAGGACTGCCAATACCGTTAGTTGAAGCTATAAAGAAAATTAGAGATCTAAATATACCATTAAGGAAAACGTCACGGTATCCAAAGTTTCAAATTCCAATAGAGCATCAGAATTCGCATATAAATATTTCAAAAAACTTCCAACCATCTGCACTTAAAAACTTCGAGAAAATCATATATACAGACGGGTCTAAGTCCGCTGCAAAAGTCGGTTGTGCTTATTATATAGAGCCGGAGAAGATGTTCCAAATATTTAAACTTCCCAGCTACTATTCAATATTTTCAGCAGAGCTGATGGCAATCAGACAAGCGTTAAGCTACTTAATGTCCACTGATGCAAGATCTGCTATTATCATTACCGATTCCCTTTCCGCACTCCTCTCAATTCAGGCAGCCAACAGTAAGGCAAGAGTCAACAATTTGGAAGCAGAAATAGTTTCATTAATAGTCAACGCAAACAACAGAGGAATCCATACCCAAATCAGTTGGACTAAAAGTCACTCCCAAACACATGGAAATGAAATGGCTGACTTTCTAGCTAAGAGAGCCTCCACCTCTGGAGTTCCCCTCTCTGAGGGAGCTACATGGACCGATATCTTCTCGCACGCCAAAGCAATAGCCAGAACGGAGTGGACCAATGATTGGAAGCAATCTAGCCAAATTAAAGGATCATTCCTGGCCAAAATAAAACCCTCTCCCAAAGCACCATGGTTCCAGTCAATCCCAAACCTAACACGAAAGGAAATAGTAATATTCACACGCCTGAGAGTAAACCATACCAGATGCAACGCCCACCTCTTCAGACTTACATTCGCCCCCACTCCATATTGCACATGCTCCAACTCTGTACTTCAAACACCAGAACACCTACTCTTTCATTGTCCATTATACAGTCAGACTAGACATCTGCTCAAAAAATCAATACCTCCCCGATTTCGTGATCCTCCCCAACTACAAAGAATACTTCAAGAGCCATCAGAAGAGACAGTTAAAGCCATAGCCCAATATTTCATTCACAATCAAATAACAATTTGATAAACTTTTAATTGTGAACTATTTACTATTTATACGTATATTATTGTAATTCTTTATATTCATACGTATATACACTTTAATATTTATTGCTAACTCCTCTAATTTGATAGGTATATATATTCATAATCTGTATTCTTTAGCATATTGTTTTTACTTAGTTTATATTCATATGTATTTACAGATAATTTTATAACTTCTATTTTCTACTATGTTGTTTGTATTCTCTCTAACTTCATATGCATGTATTTTTATATTCTGTATTTTCTTATATGTTATTTGTAAAATGTTCTTTGTATTAATTTATGTACAAAAAGTGGGAAATGGCCTAAGGCTATCCCGTAAATAAAAAAAAAAAAAAAAAAAAAAAAGGACTGCCTATGGGTGGATCGCTTAGTCCGATAGCGGCTGAGATTGTCATTAGGAAATTCTATTATTCTATTGTTGAGCCACTCAATTTATTAATTTACCTACAATATGTGGATGATTCCTTGGCAATAGTGCCTAAAGTTCATATTAATACCATCTTAGAAAAATTCAACGGATTCCATCCAGATATAAAATTTACATTTGAAACTGAGTTAGATAACAAAATATCATTTCTTGATATGTTAATAATAAAAAATTTGGATGGATCCCTTTCATTTGACATTTTCAGAAAAGCGTCGGACAGTGGAAGGTTTGTGAACTATAACTCTTGTACACCTTTTCTATATAAACTTAACACCTTAAATTATTTTTTAAGACGCATTCACACATTATGTGATGCGCAATTTATTAATAAAAATATAGAAGATTTTAGAAACATGGCATTGACTAACTCATATCCGAGACATTGCATTAATTATGCAATAAGACACTTTGAACAAAAGTTCAAATCCGTGAAAAATAATAATACGATCACACCCACCATCAATAATAATTTATATTTTTCACTTAGCCATGTTCCTGGAATCTCAGAAAAGATCCAAAAGGTTTTTAGGGGTTGTGGTTTGCAGACTGCACTTAAATCCCAAGAAAGTTTATCTTTCTTGTATAATAACAAGGACGAGATTCCACTGAATAGGCGATCCAACATAATATATTTGGTTAAATGCTTAAATTGTCCATCCCCATGTAGCGTGTATGTTGGTCAATCTTCCAGGAGAGTCTATGATAGGATGGGAGATCACAGACGAGATATTAAGAATAAAAAAACGTCCACAGCCCTTTGCTCTCATGCCACGATGACAAATCATTCTTTCGATCTAGATAATGCCATAGTCTTGATGCAAGTAGAAAATACTACAAAGAGGCTGTTTGCGGAAAAATGTTTTGTCAAGGCAATGGGAAGCAGGGCGCTAAATTTTCAGACGGACTGCGACGGACTAAGCGGTTTTTATCTCTCTTTCTTGACTAACAATGACGCTCTGTTGAAAATATAGGTGTGTACATATATATATATATATATATTTTTTTTTATATAATAAAAAAATATGTTTATTATTTTTTTAAAAAAGTTTTTATATAAAGGGATAATTTTTTTTTTTTTTTTTTTTTTTTTTTTTTTTTTTAATTATTTTTTTCATAGAGAAGCAATATTCTTTTAACCTTTTTGACCGGATTATAGGATTTTCTTGTCTATAATAACAACGCAAATATGTTATATAAATATTTATTTCGGCTTCTCACCTCAGGCAATGTCCTAATAATAAGGGTCATTGATATAATCCCATCTTATTGAAAAATATATTTGTAAATTTAAGAAATATCTGTTCAAATCAAATTGTTACTTAGACGTATACACACGTATTAAAAACTGGAAGCATACAAAATAGAAATTATTTATATACCAACTAATGTATATAAAAAATATTCCAATATAACAACTCTATATATTAATACTGTGAGATTTTTATATTTTATATAAAATATTTTATTTGTATTTTGTAACGGTCATCTTTATATATTAATGTATGTCTTTCCAGCTCTAATGGGACTGATGATGGCCTTAGTAGAATAAAGCCGAAACGTATCCAGAATTGAGAGTTTTTATTTAATATAGGGGCTCTAAAATTGGCTGCCAACTCCTCTGTCCTGTATCAACTGATATCTACAGCCACCTTATCTTATATCAACATCACAATAAAAAATTAAAATATTTAATTATAGGATATTTTAATTAAATTAAAAAAAGAAAAATTTATTTTAAATTTCGTATTATTGAATATACAAAAAAAAAAAAAAAATTTAATAAAAAAATAATAATCTCGGATTACATTTAGGTATTATTAATATGATTAATGAATAAATATCAGAACATGGCTTTAGATTTATTTATTTATTTTGCATGATTGCATTCCCTTATTTGTGAAATAATAAATATTGTTAAATAATAATTATTTATTTATAAACAATTGATTCTATTATTATTAGTTTCATTATTAATGATTGTTACTTAATTTAATATTTAGACATGGCATTTGAATGCGTTTTGTTTATTAAATACGAGACGCCAATTCCGATTGAGACGCCCTCTTAAGGAAATCCTTCAACCCAGAATTTTGTATTCTAGTGCTGCTGGATTCTTCCTTCTGTGATCCCTGCCTTGGAATGATGATCCTCAACCTAAAAAAAAATCCATTACTCTTAGAATTTATCTAAATGAAATGTGGGTAAAGGAGAATTATTATTTTTTTAAGGTCTTTTACGGCATCTAAGGCCATTTAGACCCAATCCCTATTTATTTCAAATGATTTGTAGTCAACTCAAATGAAATAAATTTTTCTCGCTTGGGAGGGGAAGCGAACCCGGAAACCCGGTGCGGGAAGCTAGTGTCTTCTCTCTGAGCCCTCTCTCTGGTCAAGGGCTGAAGGAGAAATAAAAAATTAAATAAAAATACTAATTATAATTCTTTTATAGAATAATAATTAGGAGATGTAATTAAAAGAATTCTTAATTGGCTTTGAATCAAGAGGATGTAGATCGTATATAAATATCAAGAGTCGCGGGAGCGACTCGTCGCCGAGCATGTGAAAAGCAAAAGAAAGCAAAGAAACTCTTAATACTACCATTTAGTTGACATTCCAATAGATGCCAATGGCCCATTGCATTTAGATGGACGAGTCGTCCCTAGACTATATTATCAAGAATGATTTTAAATCCTTAATAAAAGATAGGGACGTGAAAAAATCTTTTTGAGAAACTTTTCTCTTTCTGGGCGAATATCTCAAAAAGGTTTTAAGATAT
>JAKCPI010017341.1:0-22994 GCA_023213315.1 Euborellia annulipes
CACAGACTTATTATACAATACAATTAATTATTGTCCCAGTAGAAATGCCTTTCTCGTTTGAAGTTTTCCTTTTGTCTTTTTTCAAAAGCCGGCTGAAACTACTCACTCCAAACGGAAGGACATTTCTCTGTGACAATTAATATTATTACTAATAACTAGGTAGAGCTTTGTTTAAGAAGGATTCATTTTTGCAAAGCAACACTCAAATAGACTGTTCATTAGTCAGTCAATATATCGTTTAAGATAACAATTTTGCGAGATGTTTGTGCTAATGATTGGGCAAAAATAATATTATAGTCAAAATAAATATTATTATTATGTTATCAAAAGTGTATATTCTCATCTTTTATGTTTTGGGGAGAATTATATGCGCCTTTGCACATAAGCATTATCTCGGTTCTAACGAAAGATGGTAAAGCTTGGGACCGAGAGCATTAGCCCATGGGCTGGTCTAATCAAGAAAATTCGCTTATTGCCAGCTTGTTGTTTTTCTTTCTTCAATTACTCAACCCTCATTTGTAACGAATAAATTCAGGAACTGCTTTTTTTAACACTCACACTTTTTTCTCATTCACCCTCACTCACACACACACATTCACACAGTCTTTTCGGCAACTAAGGCCATATAAGACTTTGATGATAACCGTTAATTATTAATATATCTATTGGGGGTTCAGGCATTTCTATTTAAGCCATTTGGTATCCATCCTCAGAGCTTGCGGGCTGAGGATGGTCTTGACCAAGGCCGAAACGTCAGCCTAGCGGGTCAATAAATGAAATTATTTTAGCTACTATTCTTTTATTTACCTATTAACGATTATCCAGCTATAAAAATCCACATTGATAAAATTCTCCGTTCCGGAAAATTCAAATGCCTTAAAACGAACGAGAAAAAGTATAATATAAACAGAGGCGTCATTTGGGGGGGGGGAGGATATGACATTACCCCCCCCCCCCCCCCAAGGGCTCCGCTCTTTTTGAAATTTTATATTATTCAAATAATATTTCAAAATATATCTACGGGTATATAAACTGCAAAATCTTACAAAATTTATTAAATTAAATATATTTTTGTGGTGCCTATATGTAAGTAGACTTTAAGAAAAAAAAAAGTTTGCCTCCCCCCACCCAAGTAAAAGCTGAAATGACTCCAGTGAATATAAAAAAATAAAGGGGTAAATTCCTTCCTTATCATAAAATAAAATTGTTATTTGCCACTTTCAAAGAAACCTCCCCATCCATGTTTAGATATAAATAATCAGCATAATTTACTAATAAATAAAGCTCTAGCCAGTGACATCCGTTTTATGTTCCTGTTAACCACTCTCTCTCGCTCATTGGTTAAAGGAAGCGGAGTCAGAGAGGGAAATTTAAAATTTTAAAATTTTGCAATTGCTCGCCGAAGGCAAACAAGGCGGTCCAGGGGGGCGCGCCCGCCTTAATATTTGGTGCAATTTTTCAAAAAAGAAAAAAAAAAATTAATTTATTACCTGAATATAACAACAACAACAACAACATCAACAATCTCAGAATGAAAATAATAATTATTCACAAGTTTTCACTCAAGGTGACAATGCACAAAACACTTTCTTTCTTTCTAGCACTGTTTAAGGGGGGCGGGGCGGGGGGGGGGGGCGATAGGTGGGTGGTTGGTACTCACTCGGGAGCAAGAAGGAGCAGGAGCAAGCAAGCAACTCGTCGCCAACACGGGCACAAAGGGACTGTCCTCCAGTAGGGGTTCTTCAGTCCTTTATAAAAGGTCCTCCTCCGTCGGGGTGGGGAGGAGGTGGGGTCCCCTCCCACAATGCAGAGAAAGCATCATCCTCAGCATCCTCTTTCGCGCTTCTGCCTTTGCCTTTACTCAATACCGCAACGCACAATTGGAAATTATTAATTATTTGTTGCAAAGTGTATGGTAAAAGCATATTATTAAATGACAATTTCAGTAAGAATCCCGCGGTTCTGGAGGCTGAGTGTGACTTTGAGTCAGTGGCGGATCCAGAGGTGTTTCTCGGGGGGAGGGGTAATCTGGAGTGACTGGTCGCACAGCACACAATTTTTTCTTAATTTCGGTAATTTAAAGGCGCATTCTGTACTTGTTGGCCAGAATATAAATACAAATCAAATTTTTAAGTATTAATTTTTAAAATTTTACATTAAAAATAGATTTTTTTTTTCGAAAAAAGTATTTTTTTCCAAATCTCAAGGGGGTAATTACCCCCCTTTACCCCCCCCTTGTATCCGCCTTTGCTTTGAGTGTATCCAATGTAGCTCAGTGGTAGAGGTCTCGCCTCTAATTCAGAGGCAAGGAGTTCACTCTCCGCCCAGAACGATAAATGAAACCCAGAATTATATTAATTTCGAAAAATAGGAATCTAAATGACGTTAGATGTTGAAAAGATATTCTGTATTTTTCACCTAGCTTTTTGCGCCCCCAGGATTTCATTTTACCGCACTAATTTGTTCTTTATTTTTACAATTTTCTTAGGGAGTTAATAAACCCCTAATGGTCTCTGAAGCCGAAAAGGGTTTAAAAAAAAAAACGTTAAATAAGTAATATAATGAGACGATCACCTATTCAAATATCCGACTATTATTTAATGTTGCTTAACTTTTAAAATTAAAAAACAAATTTTTGCTGAGTAGGGTATTAATTAATTTAAAAAAAAATATATATATATTCTTTGCATATTTAAGGGATGATAAATGGGCAGCCAACAAAAAAACAATTTTTTTTAATTTTCTCTGTCGACGTTTCGAACGCTCATCGCGCTCATCATCAGGACCTGTGGTCAACAAATATTAAAAAGATTTACATTGATATAATATTGCATCAGAGTATAAATACTTACAGATAGAAAAGGCATAGGCTTAGATTGATATAGCTATACAATTAAATACTGAAATATGTCAAAAAAAAAAAATTATATATAATCTAATCAAAACAAAAAACTTTAATGTTAATTTTCTCAAATCTCGGTATCTGGCGATTGACACACTAATGCGTAACATGGTTCATATATAATACAATACATTGTACTGAATATATCTTATGAATAACGCACTTGAGGTAAATATTTCATAGGAAATTTTTTGTAGAAAATTTTATTTCCTGCAAGTTTTTCTTACGTTTTTTATTGTATCTTCCGCCGTTTTGTTAATAACAAAGAAAATATGACAATTTCATGGAAATAGTACTTCAAAGGCCGACACCGACGAAATGGTTCAAGTAACAATAAAATAACACACATTTTAAAGAGTGTCTAAGGCCGGTATTACACTATAAAAGATCTTTGTCAAAGATATTTTATAAAATATTTTATCATATTTTATTTTATAAAAGATTCTATAAAAGATTTTATATAGGTATTACACTAAGTAAAATATTTCATCAAAGTTGTTTAAAAATGGATCTTTTCTGTTGTAGCTGCAACAAGGGCAGCTGTCTCAATAAGTTTATTACTCAAAAAAAAAAGAGGAAAAATAAACGTGTGTGGGTTAAACCATGGAATGCAAGACGGACAGGGCCGGAACTAGGAGATTTTTTAGGGGGGGGGGGCAAAATTTGATTTGCCGCCCCTCCTTAAAATTTTCTATACAAAATTCATATCATTTTACCTTTTTTTTAAGAAAATCTTCCTTTAATTGCCACCCCCTGATATCTGCCGTCCGGGGCACACGCACCCTCTGCCCCCCCCTTCTAGATTCGGCCCTGAAGACGGAACATGAGAAAGGAATTCACCAAAATTTATTAAAAGAGCTACAGATTGAAGATGTAATACATTATAAAGGGTATTCGAGAATGGATGATGAAACTTTTAAATATGTAGTTTCAAAAGTGTCACCTTTCATTGATAAGCAAAATACACATTTAAGGAACTGTATGTGTTGAAGAACGTCTAATGGGTTACATTTTGGGTAATTCCACCGGCCAACAAAATTTTTCTTTTCTTGCCCTTCCGCCATCTTGTTTGTTTACTTTCAAATCTTTGATAAAATGTAATAGCAATTCCGATTAAATTTTATAAAAGAAATTTTATAAAAAGAAATATTTTATAAAAGTTGACTCATTACACTGTCAAATATCTTTGACAAATAATATCTTTGACAAAGATCTTTGATAGTGTAATACCGGCCTAATTCACTACAAATTTCGTGAAAAATCATAAAACCGAACTGAACTATAACAATTAAAAAAATTACATGTTATTTAAATGGCAAAAATTCAACGATCGAGAGGAAGTACTTGTGACTTTGTTGGTCATAGCTGCAGACACGTTCCTGAAGAGTGTTATCAAAATAGATGCTTTTTATTATTGACTGCATCCTCACTTTTAATTAATCCAATTCTATAACAGCCACAGCTTAACAGGGTTAAAATATAGTTAGGCGTTTGATATTTAATTTAATTTTAAATTTAATATTTAAAAGAATAAAAAGGCCTATCGTGTAATTTTGCAATTTTTGTGGATCCTCTGTTGTCTACAGTTGTTTTTTTTTTATAGATATTCATATAATTTTGATGGTATCATCAGTATTTAATTGTATATCTCTATATAACAAGCTATATCAATCTAAGCTTATGACTTTTCTATCTGTAAGTATTTATACTCTGATGCAATATTATATCAATGTAAATCTTTTTAATATTTGTTGACCACAGGTCCTGATGATGAGCGCGATGAGCGTTCGAAACGTCGACAGAGAAAATTAAAAAAATTTGTTTTTTTGTTGGCTGTTCATTCATCATCCCTTAAATATATACACATCAGACATATCCAGTTATAAACAATATTCTTTACATATCAATTATGACTCTTGACCCGGGTTCGCTCCCTTTCCCAAGTAAGAAAAATTTATTTCAATTCAATTGAATCAATTGAAATAAACAGGTATAAAAAATAAATAGTGATGGCCTTAGATGCCGAAAAAGACCTTAAAACAAATTAAAAAAAAAAAAAATTATCTGTGATATTACGAATATCAGCAAAATAGCCCGTAATCCCGGAATTGAATTCTTGGAGAAAAGTTTAAGCAAGTTGATAAAAATTAAAATTTAATTTTTTAATTTTCCCAAGGGGCGGATTTAGTTGAGATTCTGGACGCAGAAAAAAAAAACCTGATGAAGGTAAAATCTCTGCCGAAACATTTGATGATGTTTTAAAGAGCAGAGAGGAGATGAAGGAAAGAAAAAGCCAGACGGCCTTGGCTAGGTGACCCAGATGGTAGATGGGCAGTGGGATCTCTATCGATTGAAAATGACCTTAAGGGCAATTTATAATCTTCTCAAGCTTAATATGATAAAATATTATACAAAAGGTTATAAAATACAACCTGAATATATATATAAATTATTATGCGATTATCTAAACAATGATTTTGAATTCTAATCTTCAAGATTATGAGAATAATTTTGGTGAGGCCATCATTAAAAGATTTTTTTTTTTTTGCAAAGTTTTTGTAATGATCCTTTAAAAAATATTTCTTGTATCTTTATTATTATTATAAGACTCCCACATCATTTTATTTGTAGATATTTCAACCGGCAGTATAAAAAATCTGGTGTGATTGGTCGCAGCACAGCACACAACTTTCTCTTAACTTCGGTAATGAAAAGTTGTGTTTTGTGCTTGTCACACTATATTTTTTGTGTCGACATCCAATAGTAGCTACGGTACATTCGAATTTCAAGATGTAAATTTTATAAGTATGGGAAAGCCCTCGGGGCTTGGTGTAGGGGTTAGCGTGCTAACCTCGTATACCAAAAGTCGCGGGCTCGGACCCCAGGCAGTCCGATGATTTTATTTAAGCCATTTGGATACCAAATGGCTTAAATAAAAATGCCTGGACCCTAAATAATATATATTCATAACGGTTCTCGTCAAAAGTCTTAAATGGCCTAAAAAAAAAAAAAAGTATATTTTAATCCGATGGCTACGAGAGTAGGTTTCACACGGCAGTGGTTTCCAAACTTTATGTTATCACGCCTCCCGTAAAAATATTTAATCGTATAACGCCTCCCCTCCCCCCCAGGGCCGGATTTAAGAGTATGCCGCCTATAAGTTAAAGCCCTTGCCTTTTTACTTTATCGTTTTTTTAGGGGAAGCAAAATTTTTGCCACCTTGCGGAAGGATATTGTCAAGGGGGAGGGGCCCAATTTTTCCCGTGAAAATATTTAATCGTATAACGCCATTACCATTACCTTTGCAGTTGTATGTCGCCATTTAGGCGACATCCTAATTTTTTTGTAGTCAAATTAAAGCCAAATAATATCATAATATTCATTAAAAACTGTCTAGGATCCGAACCCGCGACCCTTGGAATACAAGGCTAACATCCTAGGAAAAATTTTTGAAAATTAGGCATTGAAATTTGCGTTTTTAGCTATCCTGAGACCTGAAAAATTTATAATTTTTTTGTTTAGTTTTAAAATATTAAATAAAACTTTTGAATTTTTGTTGTCCAATGGGGGGGGGGGGCAGGCCCCTCTGGCCCCCCCTGGGACCGCTAGTGACTGTGCTTGGCATTATATTTGATTTTTCTTATAAAAAATGCTAAAATATACAATCCCGTGGACTCCCTGCGAATTACAGGTTTTGAATTTTCCAGAGGAGGTCAAACTTTTAAACTGAATTGATAATAAAGTTCTGAAAAAAACATTATAAAAAATATGTAGTGGAATTCGTTAGAGACAGAATTTGTTTAGAGTCCTTTTCGGCATCTGAGGCCATTTAGATCCCGTCCTTATTTATTTCAATTGAATCCAATAGAGACTTTAGAATAGAAATTGTCATTCGTATTTGCTCTCATTTCCAACACTTGTATTAATATATCAAATAACCGCATTTATTAGCAACAAGAAATATGATAAGTTTTGTTGTTGTTGTTGTTGTTGGCCAAGAGAGTCACTTGACTGGCTCCAAAGTGCGTGTTGTAACATGTAAACACTCTCTTCTTCTTCTTCTTCTTAAAAGGTTCTTTTTTTCGGCTTTAATTTTCGTAACCTTTTTATTCTCCTTAGCGAACTCTATCCATCTTATTGCTAATGTGGAAGTTTTTTTTTTTTCTTTCATTGCAATAATCCAATTAGATAGATTTTGAAATGCAGGACTCAATATATCACCCGGAGAGAAGTTTAATTGCGATAATTTGATATTTTTCAATTCAACAAGAGAGAAGGAGAGAAAGGGAAAGTAAATAAATGTCTTATCTATTTTATACAAAATAAATTTGCTTATTAAGCGAATTGTTTTATTTTAGAGGATGGATTTAATTGAGGAGAGAACGAGATAAAATCTTGAATTGCCTTCTTCTCTTAGGATTTATTTAAACTCACATTCTACGACACTCTCACATATTAATAAAAACATTTCTTTTTCTTATCCATTTCATTAATTATATCAAATTTTATTAAAATGCTAAAAAAAGTTTCTTCTGGTGTGAGTGGTCGCACAGTACACACACTTACTCTTACAATTGGTAAAAGAAAGTTGTGTTCTGTGCTCATCACACCAAATTTTTTGTGTAGACTTATATCGCCGATATATTTGAATTTTTCAATCTTTTTCGGCAACGGAGGCCTCTCTATTTTTTTCAATTTATTGGTAGCCAATTGAATTGAAATAAATTTTTGTCGCATGAGACGGGATGCGAACCCGCCTCTCCTGGCCAGCACGCTAGCCTATATTTGAATTTAAGATGTACAATTTACAAACATGGGAAAATATTTATATTTAGCCATCATGGCAACTATTTCTCCTATCTTTCTTATAAAGTACAAGAGTAAAGTGTGCTTCAAAAGATTTCAATGGCAAAATGAGAATACAAAATGAGAATATACATTTTAAAGAGCATATTAAAAATAATTGATTTTTGAATTAAAAAAAAAATCGTTGGAGCCAATTTAGAGAAAATCGAAAAAAACTGAAAAAGTGCATCAGTAAAGTACTAGTACTCTTTGGCCGATTTTGATTAAAAGCTTATTTACACGTTCCCGGGGGGTGTTTAACTTATATATAAAATTTCCGCCTCATAGATCAATTCCTTCATGCTTAAAATTGACACACACACACACACACAGACAGACCATGTCGCGAAAACCCCTTTTTTGGATTTCAGGGGACCTCAAAACGTGAAGATCCATCAAAATCTCGACATCGAATTTTTGACAGAATCCAATACTTTCTCTTTCTCTATATATATATACATATATAAATACGTGTAAATACTTCCGTTGGTTTTATTCACTAATCTAACAACGCCTGGTCTCCCAAGCAACCCGCAACACATATTCAGTAAAAAATTCAATTTTTTTTATTTTCATGTCTTCTTCTCTTCTTTGTAGCTTTATAATTCCCGCGGTGCGGGGTCGGAGGTAAATGGAGCGACGGAATGGGTTTTTTTGCGACGGGAAGAAATAGAACAGGCCGGCCTGTTGCACGGTCTGACGCCTGTTGAAAATATAGAAGGAAGGGACAGACACGTAAAGAATAGGACTGCCAGTCCCAGCTCGGGAAGCTCGTGGTCGCCATCCATGCAGTATTTATTATATTTTCCTTAGGAATATGTAAGTTTCTTGGAGTTAGAGAAGTTTGTTTTACCTTATTATTAGCGTTATTCTTTTTATCTCGATGGCCTATAGTAGTTCAATCTTCATCATTTTCTTCAATTTTTTCTCTTTATAGATGATTCCTCATATACATTATTATTGATAATTTCAAGGGACGATCTAAATAGACTGAAAATTGGTGTCTTCTTCTGATGATGAAGTTAGGTTTCTATAGCGAGGTCCCTGTGGTCCTCAGACTCAGCAATTTTTGAAAATATTTATATCAGCGTATTCTTTAGAATGGAATACTTACTTCAAAGAAGAATATGCAATTAAAAAAAAAACTTAATTTTTTAAAATTAGTAAGCACTAGAAAAATTTTTTGCTTGTAAACAATCACTGCTTACAAGATCAAAAGAAAATTATTGTTATTCGATTCCAATCCAGTGCCTGCTTGAGGATTTGTTTACATTCATGGAATACACAAATGAAAAGAATACATAAATATTTCTCTATACATTTCCTATGGGAGAAATCGTAACTTTAAGAATTAATAACTCAAAAAGTTATAAGAATTTCGGGATGAAAATAATTTTCTTGTAATCCCGAGAAGGTCCTCTTTATGCATATAAAATTTCATTTCAAAATTCCAACGGGAAGTTGCCTAAATAGAGCGTAACAGACAGACAGACAGACGGACATTAGCGAATTATATATATAGATTTTTTTTTTTTTTTTTTTGAAATAGAAGTAGGGCTTGCAGTTGTGAACAACAGCCCCTTTTTACTTTTTTGGTGTTGTTACTGTGTATTAAATTGAATTTTTGTTTTTTAAAGTAAATTTCAACTATGATGAAGCCGAATGCAATTTAATTACTAGAGGTAAGGTGAAGAAAATAGACTTTATTCGGCCCAAAATTATTTATTACCAATGTCTACGTTTCGGGGACTAAACGTCACCCATCCTCAGGACAAAGGTCGTAAAGTCTTTCGTGCCTCCAGCACTCGTGTAATAAATACAACAATAATTTGTTTTAATTTGACTTTACGACCTTTGTTCTGAGGATGGGTGACGTTTAGTCCCCGAAACGTAGACATTGGTAATAAATAATTTTGGGCTGAATTAAGTCTATTTTCTTCACCTTACCTTTACTTGTAAATTAGACGGCCTTCCTCCATACGATTATATTAATTACTAGAAAAATCACCTGCTGTCGTAGAACATTCTTTTCCGCCCAAATATCCTCTGTGATTAGCCATGCTTAATATTTCTCTCTCCTGTCAACGCAACATCGTTGGTCGACACGATTCGACATAGTGCGGACACGGCTTAACAATTACCAAAAACAAAAGAGCTCACGGTGCCTCTTACAATAATAATTAAAAATAGGGCTTATTAACCCCAATATATTAAGATAGTTTAGCTATTATGTGTAGTGACCACGCATGTAGCGCAGTAATAAAATCGTCCACCGATTCATTTGTTTCTTGCACCCTCATATTGAATTTGGCCCTTTCATAAATTAAATTTCTTTTCGGAATAAAATAGGTTCCTAGTTTCTCTACAACTTTACTATAGGATTTCATCTCTTGCTTCGAAATCTTTATTATATTTTCAACTTCTTCTCCCATAACATAAATTAACGTACTTACTTGTATTCCTTCTTCTTTCTCTGCTAACCCGCTCGCAATCTTTACCTCTCAAATCTTTTTAACCAATTCGGTCAATTTCCGGGATTTTTAAATGTAAACCCATCTATAAGAACCAATTTTCTTCATTCTTCAACACTTCTGACACCATGTAGTGAGTGACCTGGGGGTAAAGTAAGCCAAAGAAATAGACGTGGACTCGAGATATAATGTTTATTTATTTTCAAGAACAATAATACAATTACAACAATACTATCTTACGACTCCAACACGCCGTGCCGTGTCACACATTATGTACCAGTATAGCTGTGATGTATATTAACAGGAGAGTAGCATCAAATGAGAAATGCAGATATAAACTTTTCTTTTATATTTATTCAATTTGCCGTTTCGGTTTCTTGTTTGAACCATCTTCAGACCTGGCAATATAACCATTCGACCTTTTTCCTTCGGTCAGTTCCTAGTGCATATTAGTTTGGGCATAGATCGCGAATTTTTTTTTCCAGAACTTTACGAAATCCTTGTCTAAAATAACAATTCTCATATATTGTCAGCATCAAACACATCGCATTCCTAATTCTATTTAATTGTTTAGAAATTGCTTTTTCTATTAATTACTAAAATTATTTTCAATTAAGCGAACAATTATTGCAAAAGAAAATAATAATAGTAAATGTTAAATTTAAATTTTTTTTTTTTAAATAAATGAATCCGGAAAGGCTGAATGACATCACCAAAGAGGGGACCAAAAATGACACAAAAGGGTCAAAGGTCTAAAAGAGTCAAAAGCGAAAGTGATGACCAAAAATCTCTCCAATTTGTATGTCTGTATATTTAAAAATTATCTCTATTAAAAGAAGAAAGAGAGTGAGAGAGTCATTTACACAACGGTAAAAAATAAAAAAAAATAAATGATAATTTTATGAAAAAGATAAAGATCGATATCGTTTTGAAAATTGCCAACAACAACAACAACAAGAACAACAGGAAGTGAAGTCACGTTTTTCTTAACAATATGGATATGATCAGTTAGGATGCTGCTGCTGCTGCACTCACACTTTCTTTTTGCTGATGCTCTTCTTGATAGCTGGCTGCTCTTCGTTTTATATTCAGTTTCTGATGGAAAATAATCCAATTAATTGAATTACTTATTGATTTTATTTGAAGACCTCTCATCAGAACGTTCATCTTTTTGTGATTGTATCTCAAATGAACGTTGTATTTTTACTAGAGGTAACATGAAAATATCATTTATCTATTGTGTGAATCAAAAAATTAAAGCTGTTTTCCTAACTGAATCTTTTGAGGTTATTTTCACCAATTCAAAGGGATGTAGATTATATATATATACAACTAAAATCATTCTTCATATTATTGACTTCTAAATTCCCCAATTAATGATTTAAGATCTTTATATCAATTTTACTTTATCTTACCTATGTATATATGTGATATATATAGAAAAGTCATTGGATTCATGTCAAAAATTCGATGTCGAGATTTTGATGGATATACACGTTTTGAGGTCTCCTGGGAAACGACGTTGGTCCAAGGAATGGTATAAATTAAGAAATCGCTTCCCTCATGAGTATTTCATTTCTATTATGAGGCTCACAATCTCATGATTTGAACTTTATGGGCTTTTTTCTCCAATTTCGTCTTAATTTTGTATCTTTTTGGGAAGCGAGGTAAACTCCATGGGTGCCTGGTGTTTGATTGATGTAATGCTTCATCAAAATTGGCCTAGACGATCAATCGATTCAAATCTTCTATCAATCCCCTTCAATGATTGGCTCAAGGGTCAAACAGGTTCCTAGATGGTCAAACTGGCTTGATTCAATCTTTTGATCAAAATGATTGACCACATCAACAAAAAACCTTAACAATCTGGGGTTGTGTACGTCACACTTTTTTTTTTAAATAAAAAAAAAAATAATCCCTTGAATGAAGTACGTCCAAAAAATAAAAATATAAATTTGACATTTCCTAAAATTTCTAAATTATAACAATAACATGTATTTGATCTAAATGGTCATTTTCATAAAAGCTTTCTTCTTCCTGCTTTCAATTCTTTTAAAAATTTATAATAATATATAATGAGAAGATAATTAAATAATTTTGTTTTAAATTAAATTAATTTTAAATACTTATTTGTTAGGTTAGAATCTAATTATTACGATTAGGCAACGCAGCATTGTTGCATCATAGGTATTTTTTTTTTGTTTATAAAAATGTTTTAATTAGAACAGGTTAATTAATTCTTCATTATATTCTATAATAGTCAGTTGATGAAAATTAAAAGTGAATTAGCTCTTTTAAAATTCTCACGAGAATTTTATTTATTAATAATGTAAACTCAATGATTGCAGAAAAAAAAAATATTAAACTTTTCTTTTGAAATATTGTTTGATTGAAAGATATAATGAAAGAAGAGAAGAGATGTCTTCATGGATGATGGCGCAGATTTTAAATAAATCGGGAGTTAAATTCCTCTCACCTTGTTCGAAAAAGAATAAAAACTATTTCACAAAAGATTATTGAAAAACATTTAGTGAAGAACAACTTCCGGTTGATGGATTTTCTTCAAAACTTGATAGAATTCTATTTTTGACGATTATATCAAGGTAAGAGAAAATAAAAAAATTTTTTTATTCATATATTTACGAAATGATGACGATTTTAATTTGTCCGATTGCCTCATTGAGTGAAGATGCTCTTGGGCCGATTGGACTTGTTGAATTATTGCATTAAGACTCGGCCAGGGTCGGCAGGCAACAGAGAACAGCAGGTCTATTTTAATTATAGACTCATTAACATACTAAATAAATATCAATTCATGAATGAATCTACATATAATCCAAGTGTTAAATATTATGAAATTAAAACAAACAAGGACTATTTCAAAAAAAATTTAAAAAAGTGAAATTTTTTTTTTCAACTCGATCTTTAATAGGAATTTTTTTTTATTTCTTGTTCGTTCATATGCTAATTTACGTGAATATTTATTTATTTATTTTGTAATTCATAACCATTCTCAGCTCTGGCCTTGTTTGATTGACATTGGTTTTATGATTTTACTTTCCTCTCCTAGAACGATGAAATTTTAAACATAGAACAGGGCTGGCCAACATAAGATCACCATGGCTGCATAATTGAAAATAATAAGAAATAAAATAGTTAAAAAATTGAATGGGAGTCTTCCCGGGAAAAGCAGATAGATACTCCATTTTAGTAAGCCCAAGTCTTTGCTTCTCTCTTCGCATCCTATTCTACTATTGACGATAAAGCCAATAGTCGCGATTCTCCGACCCAGCATTCCAATAGTATCTCAATGGATAAAATCCATTTTAGGGATAAACTAATTAAAAAAGTTATTAAGGAGCTGGTGATCGACAAATCCCCAGGCCCTGACGGTATTCCCCCCATCGTCATTAAAAAATGTTCCCCTGAATTGGTCCCAATATTATCCAGGTTGTTCAACCTCTCATTTTCCAAGGGAAATTTTCCCGACTCTTGGAAATTAGCGGATGTTCAACCCATTCCCAAAAAAAGTGACTCCTCTCTTCCCAACAACTATCGCCCAATCGCAAAAACTTCCATACTATCCAAAATTATGGAAAAAGCCCTTAACACTCAAATTTTAAAACATCTGGAACATTGAAGAATGATAGGAAATATGGATTCAGGCATGCTCGTTCGACAGGGGACGTTTTTGCTTTGTTACACACCTCTGGAACAAAGCCGTAGAAATGAAAGGGTAAACTATTGCAGTTCTCTTGACATTTCGAAGGCTTTCGATCAGGTATGGCATAAAAATCTTTATCCAAACTTCCATCTTTTGACCTATCCTCTGAACTGTGCCAGTGGATCAAGTGCTTTCTGACTGAGCGAAGAATCTCGGTTGTGGTTGACGGTGTGTCTTCTATTCCGCATTCAATCAACGCAGGTGTTCCCCAGGGTTCTGTCCTCTCTCCCACCCTATTCCTTATGTACTTTATACGACCTCATGGGTGTAACCCCCAAACCAATACATTGCTTTACTGATGACAGTACCCTGCACTCAGTCAGAACTAGTGAATCCTCATCCACTGGTCGTCGATTAATGATGATCTTGGTCTTTTGGAGGAATGGGGAAACCTCAATCAAGTAAAATTCAATTCCCAAAAAACACAATGTTGTCTAATTTCTAGAACAAAAAAAAATAGGATTTGCCCTTATTACCACTTATTTACAGGAATAATAGTCTCGAGTTCAAAGATTCATTTTCTGTTCTGGGAGTGACAATTACATCTGATCTCTCCTGGAGCACCCACATCTCTTCTGTGGTTAAATCTTCCGCAAGGAAATTGGGTTTCCTATTCAAAACGAAGCGTTACTTTTCCTCCCAACAACTCCTAACCCTCTATAAAGCCCAAATTCGGCCGTGTCTTGAATATGGTTCCCACCTTTGGCGAGGGGCGTCGAAAGACGCTCTCTCCTCCTTGGAAGCCATACAGAGGCGTGCATTTAGACTGATAGGTGATCCCTACAGTCACTAGATCATAGAAGAAGCGTGTCTGCACTCTCTCTCTTCTACATGTATTACTATGGTCAATGCTCTGCCGAATTAAAATCAATTATCCCACCCAATGCAACATATACACAAGAGAGGGATCGTCCCAGCATCCCTATGCTGTTCAGATCACGATTAGCAGAACTAGTCAATTCCAATCTTCCTTTGCTTAGGCGACTTTTTTCTCTTTCCCAAAATCAAATTTGAAAGTCCGTCGTTTTAGGAGATCCAGAAAGAAACGCAGAACATTGAAAAAACATTGGGATCGCTGTATCAATACCAAAGAGGGTTTTTTTGAAGCAGGCGGTGAAAATTAGAAGTTATGGTAAGCTATTTTATTTTTATGGTAAAATTCCCATGAATTTTTGGGTAGGACCTCCTATATTTATTATCATTCTTATCGATAACTTTCGGCGGGCGTTCAACAGCTTTCTTCCTCTAGGCTACCAATCCCAAGGATGAGTTTTATATGTATGTAATTAAAAACAATTCCAATCGATTAATACGGAAAAAATTTCCCTTCGTATAAAATAAGTGAAAGTTATATGGCACCAACAGATTTTTTTTAATTTTCTTATGATTCCCAATTCACATTCCTTAACTAAATATTAACATCTTGAAGAAAAAAAAAAAAGAAAATTTCCCTCTTATGCAAGAATTCCAAAAAAAAAAAAAAAAATAGATAAATAAGACTAAAAGTTGATATTTTTTTTAGTCTTTAAAAAAAAAAAAAAAATTAATTATTAAACAAACACACTTAAATTGAAGTTATATGTATGTTAAGTAATTTCTATTTATTCGTAAACGTGTTGTAGTGTCGGAAGAAGATCCAATCCATCCGGGAAAGAGAGAGGGAGTGACGTGACTGCACTCACTGCTCTGACAAATAGCACAAAAAAAAAAAAAGTAAAATGAAAGAAAAAAAACTCTCTCCAATTTCAACAATAGACGGACAGATCATGAATTTATTGGATTATCGTGAATATGTATTAAAATAAAATGTCAATTTTGATGGAGAGATAGATGTGCAAATCATTTCATTAAATTATTTATTGGCTAATTAATTATTGACCTCACGCAATCAACGAGATTGTATTTAAAAACAAACAGGTGTGAGTAAAGCATATCACATAAATATTTTGAAATTAAACAGTAAGGGAGCGGGCAGCCAAGTAGTTAGTCTACACGAAATGAAACTCTCTATTGAGGAAACAGTTTAAGTTTTAATGAAATATAACCATCATCAGTCCATTTATCGAGAGCGTGAGCTCAAATGACAATGCATTGGAGAGTTGACAGTAGGTGTGTATTATATATAAATTATTTGTATAAAATACAAAGCATTGCAATCAGCTAATAGAGTCCTGCACGGGTACGGACTGGCCCGTTACCCGCCCGGCCCGCGGACTTTGGAGGCCATGAAGAAATTACTGGCGGGTAGTAAGTCTAAATAAAAGTGTTTGGGAGAACGGGCGACATGCAAATGAAATCGTCCGGGCACAGACCTACATACTATATAAAAAAAATAAAAATCAAAAAATTTATTTTTTCCTACATCTGAGACAATGAAAAAGTTGAGTTTGTTGATTATAAATTTAAAATGAATGAAAAATAAAATATATTTACCGTAAATAAAATTAATTTTAATTAAAAATTGCTAGACATTCGTTCATTCATTCACTAAATCTCGAACGGGTTTGAACAAATTCCGGCCGGGTCTGAAGAATGGTCATGGGCGTAGCCAGGGGGGAGGCAGGGGGGGCCGTTGCCCCCCCCCTGGCTGGTCCTAAAAATAAAAAAAAACAAGCAAATATATATTTTTCCCATTGGGAATTTTTTTTTTAACACCCCAATCAACTACATTAATTAATTAATGTATAATGTAATTAATCTATGTATATATTAATTGCAAACCCCCCCCCCTCTCGCCCTAACGAGGGGTTGCCCCCCCCTAACAAGCAGTCTGGCTACGCCCATGAGAATGGTAAAAAATTGCGGACAGATACGGGCAGGAAGTCAAAAAAAAAAAAAAAAAATACGGACACGGGACGATACGGGCCAAAAAAAATTGGCCCGTGCAGGACTCTAAGATCGCAAAGTTTGAGATACAAATAGAAGTATGGTGGCTGTGAATAAAGTTGATTGGAGAAAGGGCAGGTTCAGCCAAATAAAAAGCCTTTATATGCTTCTCGACTCCGGAGACGTTTCGAGACAAATTTAATATCTCATCATCAGTCCGACTAAAAATGTACATACAAAATTGTTTTGATTATTAATCACATTGCAATATTGCCACTGCAAATTTGCTGCAATATTCACACTTCAATGTTGCCACTGCAATCTGTGTGTCTGTGAACAAAATATCTCAAGAACGATAAGAGCTAGGAGGTTGAAATTTTATATTTAAGAAAGATACCTCCCTGGGACGTGACAGAAAGCTTTTAATCAAAATCGGCCAAAAAGTACTAGTGCTTTATGTACTATTTCAGTTTTTTAGATTTTTCTCTAAATTTGCTCCAACGATTTTGATTAAAATTCAAAAATCAATTATTTTTTTAGATGCTCTTTAAAATGTATATTCTCATTTTGCCATTAAAATCTTTTGAAGCACACTTTACTGTTGTACTTCATAGGAAATATAGGAGAGATTCATGGTAACAAAATATAAATAAAAGATATGAGTAGGATGGCAGCTAGGAAAGAAATCAGACAAAAATTTATTCAATTTTTATCTAATTTTATTACGATTGCCAACGTTTCGGACGCAAATCGCGCCTTTCCTCAGTATTGTTCTATCGATTGTCCTGAGGAAGGGCGCGATTTGCGTCCAAGCCGTCGGCAATCGTAATAAAATTAGATAAAAATTGAATAAATTTTTGTCTGATTTCTTTCCTAGCTGCCATCCTACTCATATCTTCTAATAGTTCAGCCATCATCTCAATAAAATATAAATATTTTCCCTGTTTATAAATTTTATATCTTGAATTCTAATATATCGGCCGAAAGTAAATATATGACGACCCAAAAAATCTGGTGTGGCAAGCACAGAACACAACTTTCTCTTACCAAAGGTAAGTTGTGTGCTGTGCGACCAGTCACATCAGATTACTTTAATCTCTAACCATGGAAATGAATCTCTAAGGGGAGAAGATTTTAAATTAAAAAAGAAGAATCCTCTCTCTAGTCTTAAAGAGAGAAAGAAATCCGTCCTCTCTCTCTCTCTCTCTCTAAATAGGTTTCAGATATAGATAACAAAATTAGCTTACAACATCTCGTTACTGAGAATGGTTACATTGATTTTGTGAAATTAATTAGGCCTTGTCTTTTTTTTTTCACGTAAATTTCAAGATTCCTGGGAATTATGTGAAAAAAAAAATTATAGATTTGATTTATAAGTATTTAGTTAATGTTTTGAAAGTTTAATATTATGAAAGAGTGAAGTGATATAATTTGCATTCATCAGGGGCGCCGGAACGAATTTGAATCAGGGGGGGGGGGGCAAAAAATTTTTTTTTAGATATTTGTAGGCAATATTTATAGAGGAAAGTACCCAAATTCGGACCCCCATTTTGTTTTTATAGTATAAAGTATATAAATTATTGAAAAAACCTGTTTTAAAGCTATGTAATATTTACTTTACTCTGTGATGTACTATTGGTAATTTATTTATGGCAAATATATATGTATAAATTGCAGGGGTAACAATTTTTTTTTTTTACCTTACACTTTGGTGATTTTCAAAAAGGTTGCCTAAACTGGACCCCTGGGTAAAATGACCAAAGACTGAATCTACTGATATAGGAAAGGGAATAAATCTGAAAAACAATTATAGAACGGTTTAAAAAAAATATATTTTTTTATTTTAACATTTTTTAATGTAAAAATTGAAAATGTGATTGAAAGAAAAAAATAAAAATAAATGTGAAAATTGAAAAAAAGGAATGTTGAAAATGTGAAAAGTCAAGGTAAATACTTCAACATTTGGTTTTATAAGGGGTAGAAGTTTACATAAAAGTTTTACATAAAACATCACACATTATGTAGGGGGTCCAGTTTAGGCAACTGTTGGGGGTCCGTTTTAGGCACCTCACTTCTGCATTTTCAAAACGCCATATTTGATAAAAAAAACATCACATTGGAAATAATTACATGGTCAAATGATTCCTTCAACATTACCATTTAAGAATATATAAGGGTTGGAAGGCTTACCTGTCACTTATCGCGTCCAATTAAAAAAAACTGAGCACTCACAAAAACTTTTAATTTTGCCAAAACACGTAATGGCTAACTGTCAAGTAAACAACTAGAGCAGGTGACGTTAGGGCTCTTCTACTTTGGGGTGGAATCTTGCACTAGTATTTACACTGTCTTTCGCTAAGCTTCCGCACTAATCAGAGACAATAACCATGGGGGTCCACATTAGGGCAGGGGTCCGTATTTGGATACTTTCCTCTACTATTTGAAGGAAATAAATATTTTTAATTTTCTTCTTTTAGTTCAATATAAAATGTTTTTAGAAATCAGAAATACAATAGGGTCTATATAAAATATTTTGGGAAAAAATGAATTTCTTACTCTTTTAATTTTTTTTAATTTAAAGATTTTATTTTTCAAAAGAAAAAAATGTATCATTTTTATAAATAAATGAACTAAAAGAAGAAATTTTGCCCCCCTCCTATAGGATGCCAGGCGGGGGGCAAGGGTACATGCCCCCCCCCCCAGCTCCGGCGCCTATGGCATTCATGACCGAGGAAAAGGGAGAAACAAAAGTTGCCTTTCAGGGCTAGGGTTCATTCTGAGGAATGTAATTTTAAAATTTAGATAAAAGTTGATCCATTTGAATGATCTCTCCTCATATGGATTGATTTTTTTTTTTTTTTTTTTAACACTCACTCATTCAACTATCCATACATTCTGAGGTCATTCATCCTTTGTTTTATTCTATTTGTGTGATGAATGATGTTGTTGTTTGTTGTTTAAGATGACGACCATGATGAAGCTCCCATCTCAATTTCCTGAGATTTGATTAAAAGATGAAGAAGAATGGCGAGTCAGCAAATAAAAAAAAGTAAAAAGCAAGTGCATTTCTCTACTTTTTCTTCTAAAATTTCCAAGAGTCTAAATTCCAGAATATTTTTTAATAAAATATTCCTTTCTCTGAACAAGCCCACTTTTTACTTTTTGAGAAAAAATCTGGTGTGACTGGTCACACAGCTGTGCTTGTCACATCAGATGTTTTGTGTTGAGATATATTTAGTTTCCGACAGTAGGGTAGTTACATTTTAATTCAAGATCTTCAGAAGATTGCAATGACAAAATGAGAATATACATTTTAAAGAGCATCTAAAAAATAATTGAATTTTGAATTTTAATCAAAATCGTTGGAGCGAATTTTGAGAAAATCGAAAAAAAAAACTGAAAAAATACATCAGTAAAGTTCTAGTACTTTTTGACTGATTTTGATAAAAAGCTTATTTTCACGCCCTAGGTGGGTGTCTATCTTAAATATAAAATTTCAACCTCCTAATTCCTTCATGCTTTAAATTAAACACAGACAGACAGACCATGTCGCGAAAACCACTTTTTTAGATCCAGGGGACCTCAAAACATGTATATCCATCAAAAATCTCGACATCGAATTTTTGACATGAATCCAATACTTTCTCTCTATATATTATCATATATATTGAGGTAAGAGAAAGTAAAAACGAATCAAAGTTAAAGCCTTATATTTAATTTCTCTTAAAATTAGAGCATTTATTTATTTTACATCTCAGCGACCATTAAGAACTTAAATTATACTTTGTCTAAGGGTATTTATTAGGAAAAGACCGAGTATTCAAGTTTCGGCCAGTTTCGGCCAAAAACTAGCAGAAACCTGAATACCTGAAAAGATGGGATGAGACTCGCACACAAAAAAAAGTCAAATTATTTCTACGTGAAGGAGAAAAAAATTTAATTTAGTCTCCCTAATTTTCTGCTGGGCGGAAAAAATTTCGTTTTTCCTTTTGATAGGGAAAAGTTTAAAAAAAAAAAAAAAAATCTGGTGTGACTGGCGCACAGCACACAACTTTCTCTTACCTTCGGTAATCGAAAGTTGTGTACTGTGCTTGTCACACCAGATTTTTTGTGTCGACATGTATTTAGTTTCCGACAGTAGGGTACAATTGAATTCAAGATGTAAAATTTTTTTTTTTTTTTTTTTTTATTTAATTTGACCTTCTGTACATGAATGCAAAGTACACTTCAGTCAGCAGCATTTTTTTTTTTTTTTTTTTTTTTAACATTTTAAATTTTTATGTCTACATTTTTTATAAAGTTTATTATTGTTTTTAATTTCTTCTTTTTTTCTTTTTCTAAATTAAACATCTCTTGTGGATAGATTGGTTGCTGTAGGAAGTTGGTGGCATCTTTTAGGAGTTCTTGAATATGTCTTCTATTAAGCTGGCATTCAAAGAATATATGATGTATGTTCCCCTCTTCTCCACAGGCGCATAGGGGCGATTCGACGACTCCTAATCTATGGAGATGAGCTGGAACTGAGCTATGATTAGTTCTTATCCTGCAAATAGCTGAAATAAGTTTTCTGGGGATTTTTAGTCGGTAGAACCAAGGCCTGTGTGCTATGGTTGGGTTGTTCAAATGATAGAGTCTGCCCTTATTAATTGAAAAGGTGTCGAAATGAACTTGCCATTCGGCCCTATATATGTTTTTTATTTCATTTAATGTGTCTGTCCATACATAACCTTCATCGATCGTGTTTATAGGAATTGTAGTGGCCATTTTAGCCAGTTCGTCTGCTTTTTCATTCCCTGGGATTCCCGAATGCCCAGGAACCCAGAGAATATCCACTTTTAAATTTTTATTCTTTAATTTACCTATTAGATTTAAAATTGAAAATTCGAACAAATTTTTTTTTTGAAAAGGACATCGAGCTAAGGGATTTTACTAGGCTTTGGGAGTCAGTACATATTAAAATGTCTTTGGATATGTTCTGTTCCACGCACCTTTCAAGGGCTTTAGTAATCGCTATTGTTTCGGCCGAATATACCGATGTCACTTCTGGTAAGGCATATATCCTACTAACGTCATATTCAGGTATCCAAAAGGCACACCCCGTTTTATTGTCCTCATTTTTTGAACCGTCAGTATAAATGGTTAAGTGATTTGCGTATTTATTTTCAACGTATGACCTAAATAGTAAGTTATTAATTTTTCGATTTTTAGTTTTAGTAAATGGGATACTCTTAGAAATTTTTTCAAAGTTGATACTAAAGTCATAATGAAATAGTGGTCCAAATTGAGTGGTGTGTATATTAGGGAATTTCGTTTTTGAAATTTTTATATTGTATTACTAATAGTGGTAGTTTTTTATCCGTATTTTTTTTAACACTAAGAAATCTTTTTAAGTTCTGTAATAGTTTGACTACGTGTTATCGCCATTCTATTTAGTAGTGAATTTTATCAGCTAGGTATTTCCTTCTAAGGGAATAAAGGGGTTCACCAGCCTCTACTAACATTGATTGGTGGGGGTAGATTCATAAAGGCCTAAACATTGTCTTACATGGACTTATATTGCCAGTTTAATCTACTTTTTTAATAATGAGGTTTTTCTAGGCATTACGCATTAGGCTCCATAATCAATTACTTTGATGCGTGACTGAGGATCTATATAAATTAATTACTTTAATATCTGACGGTTCGCTCCCACCAAACTCCCATTATTATCATTCTAAAAGAATATTCATCCCTGAAAATTCCATCGATTTTACATTGACATGATCTATATTGAAGCTTTTTCAGGTAAGTTTTTTTTATCCATAATTGAAAACTAAAGATTCTTCATTAACATAATGAATAGGTCTATCTCTGCCTTTTGGATGAACGAAGCCAGAAACTGCTTATGCTTTTCTATGAAAATTATTGCTTGTGATTTATCTGGAGGATTGCTTTAAGGCCATTGTAATCATCAGAATTAACTGCACTATTGCATTAGGGTCAGATCATTAGCATTATTGTGAAGAAGATGAGCTTTCTAAAAATGCAAAATATCGTCAGCGTATTGGAGGAAATTGATGCCACAAGAATGATTCAATGCGGTTTTCAATTTTCTTTTTGTATAGATAATATAGGATCAAAAATATGAAGCCGGACCCCCTCTGTAAAGTTACTTTCATCGGATACCCTATAGTCCTTCTTATATTTAAACCCTGGGGTTAATCACCTTTTTTCATAATGTATCCCC
>JAKCPI010017342.1:0-13552 GCA_023213315.1 Euborellia annulipes
AATAAAAAGAAAGTTTGAAGAAAATGGAGAGACACAAAACTCACTCGGCTAGAAATTTTGGATGAGAATCTTAACCAAAAAATTATTTTAAATTCGTCCTATGCTTGCGCTTGGAGCATCAAATAAAAATTTACGCTTCTCTCAATAACGTTTTTATTTTTATAAAAGTTAGCGATTAATTAGTTTTAATAAAATAATTTAGTAGCTAGTCGGGCTTTATTTGAAAAAGATGGAGTTTTTTTTCCAAGTGAAAGTGTAAATTAACCATATATCTTTAAAAAATAAAGTAATAGAAAGATTTTTCTTTATTTCCTATAAATTCACTTTTATACAGTACCATGTTACTTTCATCAGACATAAAAATGAGAGATTAGGAATTTATTTACCGGCTGAAACTTAACGAAATCCTTGGGCAGCATAGGTTCCGCCTTGATCTTTTCGCAAAGGATTGGCACAACAAATCGTTGTCGTGTCGGTGTCACATGCTGGGAAGGATTGCGCCACGTCACAAACACCAAGGCTCCTTTCAATTCTTTTGTTGACTTCCACGGGGCAAACTTCACCACCACCGAGAAGCACAATCCGGGACGCAACTTTTGGACGTCTTGCGGCTTTACCTAACCAACATGCAATTACATTTAATATTACTGAGATTTTTTCTTCAAATACTATTTATGGTTAATATTAGGTATGTATCACATCAATACATTTAACCCACTTTATACCCTCGGGCTTGGTGTAGATGGTAGGGCGTCTGCCTTGTATACAAAGCGTCGAGAGTTCGGATCCCAGGCATTTGGATACCAAATGGCTTAAATAAGAATGCCTGAACTTCCAATAGATAATTAATAAAATACTGTCGTAGAAGTCTTATAAGGCCTAAGTTGTCGAAAAGCCTGTGTGTATGTGAATGTGAGTGTGAATGGGAAAAATGTGAGTGTTAAAAAAAAAATCTGGTGTGACTGGCGCACAGCACACAACTTTCTCTTACCTTCGGTAATCGAAAGTTGTGTACTGTGCTTGTCACACCAGATTTTTTGTGTCGACATGTATTTAGTTCCCGGCAGTAGGGAATATTTGAATTCAGATGTCAAAATTATAAACATGGGAAAATATTTATATTTTGTAACCATGGCAACCATTTCTCCTATCTTCTCTATGAAGTACAAGAGTAAAGTGGTCTTCAAACAATTTTGAGGGCAAAACGAGAATATACATTTGAAAGAGCATCTAAAAAATAATTGATTTTTGAATTTTAATCAAAATCGTTAGAGCGAATTTTGAGAAAATCGAAAAAAACTGAAAAAGTACATCACTAAAGTACTAGTACTCTTTAGCCGATTTTGATTAAAAGCTTATTTTTCCGGTCCCGGGAGGTGTTTAACTTAAATATAAAATTTCAACCTCCTAGCTCAATTCCTTCATGCTTAAAATTGAACACACACACACACACACACACACACACACACACACACACACACACACACACACACACACACACACACACACAGACAGACCATGTCGCGAAAACCACTTTTTTAGATTCAGGGGACCTCAAAACGTGAAGATCCATCAAAATCTCGACATCGAATTTTTGACATGAATCCAATACTTTCTCTCTATATATATATTACATATATACATAGGTAAGAGAAAGTAAAAACACTTTATATTTATATTTTACTAGACGCAAAGCCCCGCCTTCGGCGGGGCTTTCCGTCTAGCCGGGGGCTGCGCCCCCTGGACCCCCTTGCTAGCCTACTTATATACATACCGGTACATATATTTTCCCATTTCATTTTTATATATAGAGATTATTTTAACGGTTAATTAATTATTCATGAACTTAAGATTTTTTGTGAATCATATTCTTTCCGAGACTCTCCCGGTATACAGACAAAAAATTTACGCCGATATTTTAGAATTCAAAATGTAAATAAATAAAAAAAATCATAAACATGGGTAAATATTTATATTTTCTTACCATGGCAACTATTTCTCTTAATCTTTATTTTTTTCTTATTTTAACGGTTAATTACTCATTAACTTATTGTTATTTGTGAAACAAAACCTGTCCGGGATTCTCACAAACATACACAAAAAATTTCATTAAAATCGGTTCAGTCGTTTAGGAGGAGTTCAGTCACATACACACGTACAGAAGAATTATATATATAAAGACTAGACGCAAAGCCCCGCCTTCGGCGGGGCTTTACGCCTAGCCAGGGGGCTGCGCCCCCTGGACCCCCGCTCGCCTTCCCTTTTCATTTTTATATATAGGGATTATTTTAACGGTTAATTATTCATGAACTTAAGATTTTTTGTGAATCATATCCTTTCCGGGACTCTCCCGGTACAGAGACAAAAAATTTACGCCGATATTTTAGAATTCAAAATGTAAATAAATAAAAAAAAAATCGTAAACATGGGTAAATATTTATATTTTGTTACCAAGGCAACTATTTCTCCTAATTTTTATTTTTTTCTTTTTTTAACGGTTAATTACTCATTAATTTATTGTTATTTGTGAAACAAAACCTGTCCGGGATTCTCACAAACATACACAGAAAATTTCATCATAATTGGTTCAGTCGTTTAGGAGGAGTTCAGTCACATACACACGTACAGAAGAATTTTATATATAAAGAAGATGATGATAAATATGATGGAACCTTAACAGTCGTCAAATTTTTGACAAATGTAAACAACCGAGAAGCTTAAAGGAGATATGGAAGCAGAGGCAGCCAAAAAATAAAATACTCTGAATGCTTAACCAATCAGCCGGAGACGTTTCGGTTTATTGCATTCAGAGTATTTTATTTTTTGGCTGCCTCTGCTTCCAAATCTCCTTTAATCAACATACACAGCCAGGGCCGGCGCAAGCTATTCTGCCGCCCTAGACAAGATTTTTTTTTGCGCCCCCCCCCCCCAAAAAAAAAACTTTAAAAATTTAATTTGCCGCCCCCTCCTTAAAATTTTCCCTGATCTCAAAAATTTTTCTGCGAAAAATTTTTTTTTTTCGCGGAACCAAAATTTTTTCCCGTGTGCCGCCCGCGGAACATTTTCTCTTGCGCGGAACCAAAATTTTTTCCGGTCCGAAAAAATTTTTACCTTTTTTTAGGGCACAAAATTTTTGCCGCCAAGGAACCAAAATTTTTTCCCGTGTGCCGCCCGCGGAACCAAATTTTTTCGGGTGCCGCTTGCCGAACCAAAATTTTTTTTTTTTTACAATTTTGCCGCCCTCTTCAGGTTGCCGCCCTAGGCGGCCGCCTAGTTTGCCTAGTGGACGCGCCGCCCCTGTACACAGCCACTACTTACATCTCAACCGAGAAGCGCAGTTTTTAATAATTACCTCTAAAACCTTTTCATCATAATCAGTGACTTCAATTTTGGCCAGACGAACACAAAGTGTATTACTTCCTTTATTTAATAATGTTACCTTTTTTCGATATATATAATTTGGTTGAAAATTCTAAAACAGAATTTAAATTAAAATGAAAAATTATTAGAAAATATTGGAGGCCTATTTAATATTTTGACCTTAAATATAATGTATGTATATATGTATAATGTATATGCCTAATGTAAAAGACAAGAACGAAGTTTAAATGAACTTCTGGATAAAGATTATCCCTCTATAAAAAGGAATATTTTATCTAAGGCCCATTTTACACGAACACTTTTGGCGCGTTTCTAACGCCGCGTTTTAAACGCTTGAATGCTTGAAAATTTTGCCTATTCTACACGAACGTTTTTGGCGCTTTTCTAGCGCTCGTGTAGAATGGAAATTATACTCAAGTATAAGATAATAAATAATTTGTTAAAATATTTTTTCGATCCAGCTTTATTTATTTCACTAAGAATTATTGTTTTTATGATAAACATTTCTGAAGCTGATTTTTTTTTAGAACATCCGAATTTAAATGGATGAAACTTTTTTAAACTGTTTAAAGCAAAATTCCGACCTTTCCCTTTGTCAGAAAATCATTATCCACCACCACTCCTTATTATCCTTATGTAAGCATTCCATTTAGGCTATACATTTTTTTTCGACTTCTTTTATTTAAACCAAAAATCTACATGCAATATACTTACAAAAACAGCCAGGGCAAATTTACTTCTAAGATGCTTACGTAATATTTGAATGGCCCTTAAGGATATTATTGTTTGGCTTTCATATTTATTAACGATGAAGAAGCTATTTAGGCTTATTGATGTTTTCTTTTAAAATTTTTTTGTTTCTAAGGCAAATGGGCTTATTTTTTTAGCTCTTTTAGTTTGAGAATTCTTTCTTCTTGATTAAATAAATAAATATATACCCTAAAATGTATAAGCGACGGGCTACAATTCAAATTAGGCTCGGTTGAGAGTCCGACGTGGATTTCTGGTGGAGGGGGAACTTCTTCTATTTGCTGATACCATTCTTCATTCATAAGTTCGGTAATTTGTTCGCTCAGTGGAAGTTTAGTTGTGGGCTTAAAAATAAAAATAATGAGTAAAAAAAATGTTTAAAGTGGATAAGGATAAAAATTAACCTTGATCGTTTGAGGCAAAGGATAATAATGTTCATCTTCCTTTGGGTCAGGTCTCGATTCCTCATCTTCTATACAAACATCGTCAATCTATCAAAATAAATATTTTAATTATTACTAAAACTCCTAAAAATTAGGCAACCAAAGGAGTCTTGATTAGACGAAGCTGTTTATTTGGTTGCCTAACTACGAGGCTTTCTATTTATTCAAATTATTTGTTCTCTTTAATGCAACTTACCTGGGATATTGGAGTCAGTGATCTTATAAATTTCTTTCTACTTTTAAAAGTTTTTTTTGGTAATTGCCTATTCTTTTGTTTTTCTTCTCCAACAATTTTTTTCTATAATCTGAAGATGTCTTTCATTTTGAATCTTTTTAAATTTAATTTTTTCCCTTCGAAATCTTCTGATTCTATAAATTAAATGATTTGGCATTTATACTTATCCATTTTTACTTTCTCTTACCTATGTATATATGTAATATATATATAGAGAGAAAGTATTGGATTCATGTCAAAAATTCGATGTCGAGATTTTGATGGATCTTCACGTTTTGAGGTCCCCTGAATCCAAAAAAGTGGTTTTCGCGACATGGTCTGTCTGTGTGTGTGTGTGTGGGTGGGTGTGTGGGTGGGTGTGTGTGTGGGTGGGTGGGTGTGTGTGTGTGTGTTCAATTTTAAGCATGAAGGAATTGAGCTAGGAGGTTGAAATTTTATATTTAAGTTAAACACCCCCCGGGACCGGAAAAATAAGCTTTTAATCAAAATCGGCCAAAGAGTACTAGTACTTTACTGATGTACTTTTTCAGTTTTTTTCGATTTTCTCAAAATTCGCTCTAACGATTTTGATTAAAATTCAAAAATCAATTATTTTTTAGATGCTCTTTCAAATGTATATTCTCGTTTTGCCCTCAAAATTGTTTGAAGCACACTTTACTCTTGTGTTTCATAGGAAAGATAGGAGAAATGGTTGCCATGGTTACAAAATATAAATATTTTCCCATACTTATAAATTTTACATCTGAATTCAAATATTCCTTACTGCCGGGAACTAAATCTATGTCGACACAAAAAATCTGGTGTGACAAGCACAGTACACAACTTTCGATTACCGAAGGTAAGAGAAAGTTGTGTGCTGTGCGCCAGTCACACCAGATTTTTTTTTTTTTTTTTACTTAATAATCTTTTTTACTTAATATATTATATTTTTAAAACATTAATTCTGATTCTAAATTATCAGATTTCGAGATTATTATATTTTAATTAGATAATATTTTTTTCTCAAATCGATTTCGTTATAATAAGACCAATGTACTAATGTAATATTTAACATTTCATTCTTTGGATGGATTGGGTGCATGAGCGGCAAAAATTTTTCTTTGACGTATTTGTGATGGAAAATTGATTGATTGACTCTGTATTGTTATTTTTCTTTGTTTGAAATGTTATATTGTATTTTACATGTGTCTGTCCTGAAGAAGGGGTCAATGTTACCTCGAAACGTTGACATTAGCCTAAAGAAAGATCATTAATTAATATAAATAAATATATCTCCGACTGACTTTTTATTAACACCCATCTCACTTTTTAACATCATGTTTCTCACTATATTATATTTCACTTTATTTATAATTTTTCGAGATGCCCCCCATTAATTAAATTAAATTAAACGCCTATATTCCCTCTCTCCTAACTATGACCCTGTTTCATTGTTAAGATAGTCTTGATAAAGACCGAAACGTCAGCCTCGTAGGCCTTAATAAATGAAATATTCAATAGCTGCTATTCTTTTTTACTAACTCATCAACTATTGCAGCTATAAAATCTGCATGTTTGGAATATTTTAATTTTTTGTTTATTTCAATTTTTCTAATAGTTGATAAATAGGAGAAAAAACCAGAGTGTTTATCCATCACACACTATTTATTTCCAAATTTTTCGTGTTGCACAACGTCACCGAAATAAAATAAACTGGCGCTGGTCTTTTCTTTTATCACTTTATCACTTTCAACATCCAGCCCAAAAAATCAACGATTTTCTAATAGTTTTTTTTTTTTTTTTTTTTTTTTTTTTACTTTTGGCATCTGAAGTTATATATACTTTAAAAGATAATATCTATTTATGAAGCGTATTAACGACCCAAGTACATACCAACTGGTACTGTATTCAACAATTAAATAAATATAAATCGAACTGTCTTGGAGCTGAGCCCACTCCTCTTGATTCGATATTAACATTTGTCACTATCATTAACCTCTCGGCTACGGGGGGGGGAGGTTTTTAATAGTTGAATATTATGAAATATACAAGACCCACCTGTCAACAATAATGCTGGCTGCCCGCTGCGGGAAATTAGAATGCATATTCAAATTCTGTTTCAATCTTTGTTTACATTCCCTTTCTTTTTCAGCTGCTTTTTTAAGACGAATATCAAGATGACAATTAAATTCTTTATGTTTCTTCTTAAGAGATTCCTATAATAATTTAATTTTTAAAATTCAATTTAAGTTCTTGATGAATGTTTCATCTATAATTGCTAAAAATTTTATTAGATTTCTATCCATAAAATTCATTCACTTACTTGTAGAGTTTGTATTCGATCGAGACACTTCTGCTCTTTGATCTCTTCCTTATGTTTTTCCCAAGCTTCATCTTCACGTATTTGATAAACATATCGCATATGAGAGTCATGTGTTAACGGGTATTTTTTTGGCCTCAACAGTGACGATACTCTACTGGGAGTTGTAATGGATTCCGTATCGGAAAATAATTCATAGGTCACATATTCTCTTACTGCTTCTTCATACGCCTGCTCTTCTTGTTGCAATTCCTCAAACTCCTCACTAATTAATAAATTTTATTTATTTATATTAAAGACAATCCTATTTCTCATTTTCAAATACAAACTATAAAGAATATTACATCTATAGACTACCTTCTGTCAGTTGGGCAAGATACTAAAAAAAAGTATTTAAATACAAGATACAAAGCAGGAAGCTGAAGAACTTTGCACCCAGGAAATTAAATAACAAAATATTTTATTTTATTTTTATTTGCCGACTTTTCGGTCGTCTATCACAACCTTCATCAGGGCAAATATTGTCGACAATGCACGATCTTAGGTAATTTAATGTTTACTGTAATCATTAAAATACCTAAGATCGTGTATTGCTGACAATATTTACCCTATTGAAGGTCGTGATAGCCGACCGAAAAGTAGGCAAATAAAAATAAAATAAAATATTTTGTTATTTAATCTCCTGGCTGCAAAGTTCCTTCGGCTTCCTGAATAAATCTCAACTGTCATAAGACATTAACAAGATACAAGATATTTTGATTATGTGCATCTAAATACAAGATACAATGAATTTTTGGGTATCTCGACTCACAAAAGATACTTTTTTAGAAATTTTTTTTTTCGGAAAATATTTGTTTTTCGTTTTGTCATACAAAACCACAAAATCTTTTCAAAAATATTACTTTGGCATTGACATTCAACTCATATCCCAAAGTTTATAAATGAAAAACAGTTTTATAGGCCAAAGTCAGAAGGGTTGGGAGGGAATATAAATACATATAAGTATAAAATTTTTAAAAAAATAAGGCCCAAAAGACATAATATGAAGATTTATTGATGATAGGCTTGTTTTCAATTTATTGAATTTACACGGTAAAAGAATTAATCCAAATATTTCGGAAACTTAAAGTCTTCCTTCTACAGTAGACATCCACCTCACCGTATTTCGCCAAATTTAGAATGCCTAAAAATGGATACCTCTCAAGAACTTGATTCAAAACGGAAAAAAAGCAAACGAAAAAGACAAAATAGAGTCTAATAGATAGACACCAAATTCAAATATGAAAAAATTAAAGTATCTTTTTTGAAGTCATAGTCATTTTTTAAGTATCTAAATACAAAATACTAGATATCTTTTTTAAAACCAAGTATCTAAATACAAGATACTCGATTCAATGATTTTGTGTATCTAGATACTTAGATACAAAAGAATCTTAGAAACGTATCTCTTTTTAGAACTATTAAATAATATAATTGCTTTTTTTAATGAAATGACATCAAATAAATTCTGGAGGCTGGAATTTTATTTATTTAATTGTAAAAAAAAATAAAACGTGCTGCAGCATTTGTTTTTATTAACACTTTTCTCGAAAAAAAAACACAGAGTGTAAGCACGTTTTATTTTTTTTTATATCAAAACTAATTAAATTTATTTACTAAATAAATAAAGGTATAGCGGAGTCCAAACATTTTATGCTATATATTAAATGTTTAAATTAATATTTAATTATAGTGTGGTCAGTACCAGATTGAGAATTTTGAGATAGAATTTGTCACCGTGCCTTATAAAAAACGATAAAATTTCGAAAACGATAAGACTTTATTATTTTAAATTAAATATTAATAGATTTGCTTTTTTTTTTTTTAGAAATTTGTTGGCATTTTTGAACAGTTTTTAAAACATAAAAATCTTGGGGGTCCCCATAATAATATTTAAATGCTGTCTATGAAAAAGCCTTAACTTATAGTACTTATATGAATAAATTAGAAATTATTAATAAAACTAACATGATTGTATCTTCAAACAATTTCCAATTAGCTTCATCCTTTTTTAGGTTCTGCTTCTTCCTTAAAAAAAAAAATAATTATTAGAACTGATTTCAAAAATAAGACCCCTAATTTTTTGCTAAATTCTTTAAAGCAAAGTTTCTCCACCGTTGGACACCGTAGATCTAAAAAAAATTTAGAAAAATTTTCTCGTTTCATTCTCTTGAGAAAAATAAGCAATATTTTTTGCTCTGAATTGCAGTTTTTTATAAAGTCTATAAATGGAATTATATTTAATTAAATTCTCATTTAAGTATAGAAAAATAAATAACACTAGGTTAAGTTTCCTAAGATAAGCTAAAAATAAACAGGATTTCAAAAGGTTTTTATTTTTAGCTTACTTTTGAAACTTAACCTAGAGTTATTTATTTTTCTATAATTAGAAGAGAGTTTAATTAAATTTAAGAAGGTTTCAACTAGTGTCAACGGTGAATTCATTGGATTTTGCTCACGTGGAAGCTTTGCTTTTTTTGGATCTTTTGGTTGTAGTTGATACTCTAGAAGGTTCTGTTTTCTCCATTTCTTTTCTTAACTCTTCTTCTTGACGAGCTTCCTCTTCTGCTTTTGCTTTGGCAAGAGCTTTTTTTTGTTCTTTTCGCCTAAAAAAAGAAATTATATATTTAATATGAAGTTATATATTAAAAATTATCAAATAAATTACACGTAGTGTTGGTTGCGACGTTTCCGAAGAACTTGCTGCTTTTTACATCTTTCAAGGGCGACTTGAGTAGCTGCTTTAAGGGCATCCAAATGAGTCTGGGCCTTTGAATGATTTCCAGCCAATTTAAGGGCGTTTTCTTTTAAAGCATTTTCGCGTTTCAATCTTTCATCAAATCCAGGATCTTGGATCGGACTTTCAATATCAACTTCATCATTATCAGATATGCAGGCGCATATATGGCGTGCATGAGTTTCCATTCTGATCTAAGCAATTTCATTAACAATTATTATTATGATTAGTTTTTATATAACAGTTATATAATTTGGAGGGATTATTAATTTTTTTTTAAATAGTTACTATTAAGCTTTTATCCAACTAACTTAAAATTTTTAAGATAGCAAGTTTGCGAGTTATGTTTGTGCTTTGCCCAATCTTAAGCACAAACATATCTCGCAAACTTGCTATCTTAAACGATATATTGACTGGCCTATTTGAGCATTTATTGAAAAAATTCCATCCTTTTCAAACAAGGCTCTACCTAGTTAAAGTTTTTATAAAAGAGGATTTTGTCTCAATACCTTTCCGTTATTCTAATATTTTCAGATGATACTGTAGAATAAAAAATTATTTATTTAAAAGTTTATATATAAAGGATCAACTCTCTCAAGTTCTGTGAATGTCAAAGTGAAAACCTCATTATTTTTGTTTCGGCTAATACACTCGTTTTTTTTTTATTGAAATAACTTGTGCATTGTGAAAGCTAAAACAAATTTATCTTCTTTAAAAATAAAACCTGGAATTAATTGAGTTTATAATAACAAGGCAACAGGTTGCCTGGGATCGAAACAGAAGCGAGCGGAGATGTTATTTAGGAAATTCAAAAGCTCGTTTTTCGCTGCGTCACCAATACTGAGAAAAGCGCCATTCGGTCCCACTTCACAGGGACAGGCAAAAAAAAGAGGCCTCGATTCATATTATTATTATTATAAATACAAATTTCGTTATAATTATAAATTTCATTTTGTTTATGATTATGCGCCGCTTAAATAATTAAAATTTGTTCGATCTTATGAATTTAAGTAATTATTTTTTAGAATTTTTATTATAACTAGCCACTTCAGCGGGCTTCGCTCCCTTGGACCCACTCAGCCAAACAAATCTGGCACGGGCCCGTCTAAAAGACGCCCTCTCGCCTTTCCTTTCTTGGTTCTCTTTGAATTTGATTTAATTATTTAAACCAAGGGCTTAATTCAAAAACTTGACCCATGAATTCCCTAAAGGAGAAATCTTAACTTCAACAATAACTCAAAGTTTTTTGAATTTAGATATGAAAATGTAATCTTTAGAAGGACATTCTAAAGACCTCTTTTTATTTGAAAATTCGATTTTTCTGCTGTCTTGAATTTTTTTTTTTAACTCTTGAAAATAGTTTTCCAGTGAAAAAAGTTGATAAATCCTGTTTAAAACAAATACTGAAAATCGAGTACAAATTGAAACCGCGCCTTGTTGCATTTCATTCCATTTCCAAAACTATCTTGTTGTAAACAAACAAATACTGTTCCAAAACTACTTGCTTGATAACATAAATATGGCGACTTTCATGAAGTCAGTTCCAAAACTTGCTAATTTAGCCTACCAACAAGTTTATATTTTGGAAAACTGGGAAAACTATAGTGCAGACCTATATTTCTACACTTTTTAATAATGATTATTGTTGGCTAACCTCCTATTTTTATGGAATTTTCTTTTGTTTTCCTATGTTTGTTGATGGATACTGACCATTTGCATTTACAGTGCCAAAACTCGCTAATTGCAAAAGCTCCAATTCCAAAACTAGCTAATTACAAAGAACTTCCCCAAAAGTGCCTAGTTGAATATTAAAACAGTTTATTGCTGCTACAGTAGGCCTATATAGAAAATAATACCGACTTAAGACCTTGTAAATTGTCTACCTAATTTATCTACAGATTTTATAAACATAACAGTCAAACTTAGGTAATTTATTTGGCCTATTTTGTTCTAAAAATTATATGGTCCAAGATTAACATATTACACAGATCAATAATTTTTCATAGCATTTTTTTTTTTTGCACTTTTTTTGGAGTCCGGGAATGACGCATCGTAATATAGGATTTCCAGTTGAAAAATAAACTTAATAATAAATATTATAAAAAATATATTGAATAAAAAAATTGGTCATACGGTAGTATGAAGGCAACACTTTGATAAAAAGTTGATGGAAAATACAAAAAATAAAATTTCCTATATATTTATTTAAATTGAATGATAATAAAATCTGAAGAAATATCACATTTTAATCATGTTTGTTTTTTTTGTTTAATGAAGAAAATCTATGTGAAATACATTGGAAACCCTTCCCATGCCCACCCTAGGTTCAATGATGAGTAGTGCGTGTATTTGAGAGGGAAGTGGGAGGGGATTTTCGAGGTGTAATCGTGTGATTTCGTTATTTTTCAAAATAGGAAAGAGGTTTTCTATAGACGAGATGCGATGTAGCGTGAAGTGTAACTAATGTATAGATATAGCTACTGTGGCTCGGCGGCTGCGATGGTGGGGGGGGGGGAGGGGGAGGGGGGATGAGGGGGGATCTCAGCACAACAGGTGTCATGATCCAGCTGAAACCCTCCTAATCCCATTTGAGAGAGACGCATCAAGGAAAAACACACCCACGCAGCCAATCTAGGAACAACACTAAGCTCACCATTTTGTTAAATTGTTGTATTAAATTTAGGATTAGCGCTCTCAACGTTTCTATTGAATGACGTTAGATGGAATCAATTTATTTTTGTGTCTAAATCTGCTTTCAGATTTGATATCTGCCTTTTTTTTTGCATGCGTTTGTTCATTTCTTTTAAACAATAAAAACTATAGAAATTAAAAAACAAAGGCATCCCTTATTAATTATTATTCTGACGAGGTTTCGCGAATTAAGCATTGTACTTCATCAGGACATGGTTGTTAAATATTTTTGTTCTGATGATAGGTGAGATTTAATCACCGAAACGTTGACAAGATGATAAAGAAATTTCCGCTCACGAAAGTTTTTAATAACTTGACTTTGAATTGAAAATACACTTAAATTAAAAAATATATAAAGATTTTATATAATAACATATATTGTATACATACTACTGATATATACTAGCTCCGGTCTAGTGAGGGGTCTTCGTTCCGAATTTGCGTCCTCATTGTCTAATTTTTCAAAAATGCCTCCTTTTCTCTTTCCATAATTTAATTATTATTAAATTATTTGGAATTTATCTTACTCTTTGGCTGGATATTGTCAATATTATTGTTGATATTATATAGGCAGCCAGGACGAGAAAATAAAACGCTATTTTTATTTCAATGTACTCGTCGACGTTTCGGGTGCTAATTCAGTGGCGTCAATTGGGGGGAGCAGGGAGGGAATTTTTCCCCCCTGAAACTCTGATTTTTATAAAATTTTATATTATTCTAAAATAAAATACTCCAATATACATCAACGAGTACTAAAACTGTACAAAATTAAACAATTAATTAAATTAAATATGTTTTGGCCAAATTTGTGTACCCATTTGTAAGTAAATTTTAAGGAAAAAAAAAATGTTTTGTCCCCCAAGAAAAAGTTGAAATGAGCCTTTTCGTAACTAAATTCTGAGCCGAAGTCAATCAAGATAATTGTTTTATCAACATTTTTTAAAACATAGTGCTATCTAGAATTATATATTGTAATC
>JAKCPI010017343.1:0-22025 GCA_023213315.1 Euborellia annulipes
TAGGTGCAAGATTGCGGACAGAGCTGACTTCGAGTCCGGATATTTACTAAAAAAAAAAAAAAAAATTGCAAATTTCAAAAAAAGAAATTTACATTTATTGTTTTTTAAACGATTTTTTTCTTTTTTAGGTTTTGAGATCAAAGGTGACGTACATTAATAAACAACAAAAATCCCATTTTTAATGGATCCATTTACTTTTTTGTTTTTCGTAACTGTTAACCCTTTGTTTAATGGTTTTAATAGAAATAATTAAAACATATTGGCATCTGTTTTTGTGTTCCGTCAACCTGTCTGTCCATCCCTCCTCTCCTCTCTCTCTCTCTAAACCCGAGGGAATCAGTATTCAAATTCATTATTTGAAACAGCAATTTCATATAAACCAGAAAGCTATATGGATCATTTAGGTAAATTGTCTCGATGCATGATTAATAAGCTGTCATTTACTAATCCAGATCGTTTTGTAAACGTTAATCCTCTTGTATATATATATTACCTATACTAAAACAACACACAACAGCCATTGACATTGTTCAGGCTCAAAAAGTTAACAACATCAGATATACGTTATAAAAGATTACATTACAGTATACTATTTGATTTCTATCTTAATAACATCATAAATTAATACTAAATATTAGAATAGTTTCCAAAAGTAGCCAGAATATTTATGTTTAAAATATTATGTCAATATATATGGATTGAGAAGCGAAAAGGAAATATTGTGTGGCTAAAAACGTACAGTCCACGCTCCAATGAAATAATGACTTTGTACTTAGACAACCAAAATTTTATCTGTCGGAAGAATTACCCCTATGCCCTCGGGCTTGGCGCAGTTGGTAGCGCGGGTCGAGGGTTCGGATTCCAGGCAGTGCGATGATTTTTTTAAAGCTATTCGGATACCAAATGGCTTAAATAAGAATTGGGGTACACCCCAATATTATGTATAATAATCAATAACGGATATTGTAAAAGTCTTATATGGCCTGAGTTGCCGAAAAGACTGTGTGTATGTATGAATACATGTGAGTGTTAATTGTTAAAAAAAAAAAATAGACCCTATCACATGGTGTGACAAGCATAGAACACAACTCTCCTCAAGTGGTGTTGCTGAAGTTGGTTTATTAAAGAGAAAAAAAAAAACGCTATATTTTCAGCAATTGTTTTTAATTCGTTAGCAAAAAAATTGCCTTGCTAACGAATTAAAAACAATTGCTGAAAATATAGCGTTTTTTTTTCTCTTTAATAGAACACAACTTTCGATTACTGAAGGTATGATGTGCGTTCAGTAACACCAGATTTTTTTTTACATTAAATCTAGTTTTTATAAACCAATTTTGTTTTTTTAACTAATTCCTTCCATAAATAAAACACGAATAGTTTTACGTCAGTAGAAATCATGATTTACACCTTATTGCATATTTTAATACTTTTACTATATATTATATGGCATATTTAGCGCTGTCTATGGACCTGGACTATGGAGGGGGTCGCCAGAATTTTTCAACCTGTAAAGGGGTCGCGTATTCAAAAAGATTGAAAAACACTGCCTTTGGCCAGGAGTCCATTGGAAGCAGAGACTAGCGAAAAGCGAAACGGCGAAAACAAGCGAAATCCAACGCGCGAAAGGTTGCGCGTCCACTAGTAGGAGAAACCTGCGAACTGTGAATTCAACATGGATGACATAACCTATAATAAAGTCCTCATGCCCCACAAATATTTTCTTTCTTGAATTAGAAGAACAAGATCCATGATGAAATCTATATTTATAATGAAGGATTGTAGATTGGCTGCTTGGTCTTAAAATATAAACTTACAAGGCCAAAATGGCCGCCTCTTTGACGCTTTCAAATGCGCGAAATATCGAACAAAATTGGATCGGTTCGCTGGTCGCGACTATACGTTGCGATTAGCGCGAATGAAACTCCCCTAGTGGACGAGTTCTGATTTGCCAATAAGTGTTCGGATTATTCGCGCGTTTCCGTCGTATTCGTTAAATTTCGAAACTTTTCGCCGCTTTCTGCTTCCAATGGACGCCTAGCCTTAGAATGAATGTCTGGAAGCTGACTATGGTGTCTCGTATTTGTTTCACATGGGAATAAGTCATACATTCCTATATTCTTCCGCAGGTGTTATCTATTCAGATAGATAATATTTCTATTTTTCCTATTTGTCTGAACCTTACTCAGCGTCTAGACAGATTTAATTATAATACGTTTAGGAAAATAATGCTAAGAAATGCAGAAATTATGGGAGAAGAGGGTGTTGGCGCCACAATCCAGTGGGTCGGCCAATCTCTGGTAGAGGGCAGGACTGAATGGGAGAAATAAAAACCGGAAGGAAGTGAACGCTAATCAACTCTCAGCGTGCCTCAACGTTAGCGTCTTTTACTTCACAAGTTACTGTTTAACTGTCAACTCACCTTATTCTGTCCGTTGAAGCCCAAGCGATTTCTTTTAATCCAAGCATGCTCTCCAGAATACCCATCTTCCTAATTGCCCCTTCGTGTATTATTTATCTATTCAAGACTAATCTTCTAGATATACGGATCCAGCTTTACACTTGCATCATTCGTCTGATTACTTACTTACCTTGTTGCAAGGCTGGCTTTGATATCTCTTCGCCTTTATAACTGCTTATGAAACTGGTTTATTCCACTGATTTGAACATTTACATCATACCCGTTTACTAACGCCGCACTTCTCTCAACATTTATTTATCTTTATTTTGGTGCTTACCTCAAGATCGACGTGGCCCGCAATTGTTGTTTGTGTATATTTTTTTTTTTTGTATCCAGTGTTAGGTCTGGATGTTGCCTTAGACGTTCTTCAATATTGTAGTAGTTATCGCCGCCACCACCAGGTTGGAACCTTTGGTTACTTGGAACCAGGTTGACTCAATAAAAGAGGTAGTTGAAAATATAACAGTTTTATTGTAAACTTGAATAATGAAGTATAAATACACGTTCGTTGTAATATATAAAGATATAGTAAGTTAAGGAATTATATATATCATGTGTTGGTCCATGAGGTAATTATGAAAAACATATAACCAAGTATTTATTAATTTAAATAAGCGAAAAATGTAGGTACCGCCGGGAGTTGCACCACGGATCTTGTCGATTTACGCTCAACATGCCCTACTGTTGGACCACAGTACGCACTCGCTTATTTAGATTATGATAGATCGCTGATTTATAGTAAGTTATGTTGTGTGAGTCGAGAGACAATGCTCCCTGTTATAAAATATAGATGTTGTATGGTACGTGAGTCGGGAGGCAATGCTAATTATTCTTTCCGACCTGGAGCTTATATAGCGACCTGATTGATGGTGGGGACATAGGGTCCCACGGTAAATGCATATTCTTTATAAATTTTGTTGACGTCGAGATGCAACTCGACAGTTCATATTGCTTTGTGATCGCCTTCTTGCAATTCGACAGTTTCGAATATCGTGAGAAGTCTCTTTTGTTTTTCTTTCCAGGTGCTATATGATATTGATGATAATAATTTTTATTATCGGTGGGAAAGAATTGGATCTTTCTCTTGTCTAGACTATGCGTCATCATTTATCTGATATAGTCAGACTTATTAATGCCATGTTAAATTATTAATTATAAAATATTCAAAATTTTTGGGCACAACACCAGAATTTATTATTTTTTATTTATTTATTAACTGTTTGAATTGATCTCATGCACGTTTTCGGAGGAACCCAAGCGCCTTTAATTTTATCCTATGAATCACAGGCCACACCTTCCATTCCAGGCAATCTCATCCCAACAGAGGGTGAATGAAATTAATTGACAAATCAACATTTTAGATCATTTAAATATCAAATTGCATTGTTGATTACTGGTTTTATTGCACTGCTTAAAGCAGGTTCGGAATTCGGGTAGTCCGATGAACGTTTATTTTCTCTGTCCTGAAAATGTCTCTGATCTCCACTTTCATCCCAGCCTCGATAATCATCTGACCACGGAATTTTCACAGATAACAAGATAATCTTTTTATTATTTTGTTTTTCACGTTCATTAATATACAAATTTTGTTTAGCCAAATTTAGTTTTTAACTCAAAATATGACTAAAGCGTAAAGGGGATTATTGATTAAATCAAAAAGCTCTATTATTCAGTGAGGTAATATTTGCATCGACCAATAGATGGGTGACAATTGCATTTTCATTAAAGCAGAAAATCCACTTAACTTTATTACTTTAACATTTCAAGTACGGGGGGAAACGTATCTACGAAATTGGAGGTGTTTGTGTCTAATCTCTTATCAACATAGAAATCGTCAATTGGCTGCTCCTTTGCATTCTCCTACTCTCTATTCTTTACAGCTTTTGTCTTCTTCTTCTTCTTCTTCTCCCTTTGCGTCATCAAATCAAATATTGACAATCGTAAAAGTGGAGCGCACACCAGAACCAAGATAAAGATCTCATCTCTCTCTCTCTCTTGGGGTACTCAAAATGGCTTCAATGTTTAAATATTTTCTTATTTAAACCAAATACAATTTACAAGGATTTTCTTAAACTAAAAAAAAAACGAAACTATATTTAGGGGGCGTATATTTATCTTGATCTAAGAGAAAAGTTTCCAAGACCTTTCTATATAAGAAAATAGACAAATTTATTCGAGAACTATGAAAAAGATCAATAGACATATTGAAGAGGTATTAATTAAAGCCCTCTGCACACGGAACTAGTTTTGTTGATAGATTTGCTACTAGTTTTCAAGCACGCTCTGGGGCTGGATTTCCTATATTTAGATTTTTATAATGTTGGCTTCACATGTCGCTAGCTTCACGCCCCGCCCCCCAAGCTGGTTTTTAGGTTGGCAAGTTTGAATCCTGCGCGCCAATAACTCAGATTCTCAGATCTATTTATTTCTGACTCAGATGTCAATGAAAATGGCTAACAGAACCAATTTCTGATTTCGGATTTATATTCATATATATTTAATTAAGCTATGAAGCTTCGGAACAAACATGTATTCCAAACACTTGACACTGCTTGACACCATACTGCTATCCGATTGGTCCTCATTCAAGTAGTCGCAACATCACGTGACACCATACTGCTTTCTGATTGGTTCTCACTCAAAACTAGTAGCAAAATCCATCCCCCAAAAAGAGCCCCTGACTTAACCTGAAATCTATCAAAAGAGCAAGCAACGGACCTAGCAGTGACGTCATTTTGCATCTCCAAAACTAGCAAGAGAACAAGCAGAGAAACTAGCAAGCAATTTAGCCCGAAAACTAGCCTCGTGTGCGGTGGGCTCGAATTTGCTTCCAGTGCTAGGTTTCCAAATATGTACATAACATATCCGTAGTTGTGTTTCTTGTTTGGTGCGGTGCTGTACGGACGCATTTTTTATCGTTTCAAACATTTGTTGACATTATTGTAAGTATACATCTATATAATACTATAACGATTAATACAGTGACAAATATTATGATCTTTAGTTTTTATCATGGGTGATAATGAAAAAAAAGAAAAGAAAACAACCAGAAAAAGCATATTTCACTGGAACTGGAATCATGGATAACTATGAAATTTTTCCAGGATTGGTTCCAGGATTGCGAAATTACAAAACTTGAATAAAGAGAACTAGTATTAATTGATAATGAATGCTGTGGCAAATATAAACCTTTCTTGGAATGAGATAACAGAATGATCTTTGAAAGGAGTATGGAAGAACATTTGTGCAGAGCGAAGACATTGGACACTCTGTCGATATGGATGAAATAGTGGAATTAGCGAAACAAACCGGTTTAGATGAGGTAAATGTGGAAGACGTCGAAAAAATAGTTCAAGAAACAGCAGCTAGACTTTCTAATGATGAACTTAAGGAATTAAGTGAACAAGAAGAAAACAAAAATATTGATAGTAGTGAAAAAACATAATTATTAAATTTAATACCTAGGCCTAACCAATTTTTTATCCATCTTCCCCTAACTCCATTATTTACATGCTAAGATAGCCTCGTTTAGCGCTGTTTCGCATTACGCTCTACTTTGATGGAACGTATCCTACGCGTTAAGCGGGGTCTTACTGTATATACAATATTAAATAATAATAAATAGTATCGTAACAACAAATCATAAAACAGCACATAATCCTATTTCTTGTTAATTCAGGTTTACCTAAATAATACGTCAGCAAGTATTCTAAAGGCTGATCCAAGTTTTATAACTAATCCTGATACTGTTATTATGTAACGAATCATTTAGTCATGAAAGAAAGAGAAAAAAAAATGATATACTTGTATTTTTATTATAGTAATTTCTCAACTTGCGTTCCAATACTCTCTTTTGATATCAATATTCATTATTTATTTATCAACCAAGATAATACACTATTAATTATAACGTTTTATCTCACTCTATATATAATAAATGATATATATCGAATTCTAGTCGGAATTAATGGCTTTTTTTTATCTCTTCTTGAAGAGGGTTAAATCAATATAATTTTAATATCTCCATTTTGTTTTTATTTATATTTAGAAGGTAGCCAGAACACTCAACTACAAAATAAATACTTTTCATTATCACATTTAAATCAGTCGTTTTTATGTTAGTTAACCACCATGGGTTTATTCTTTCTGATGTCATTATCATTACGTTTTATTTATTCTTTGACCTCCAGTTAAACAAAGTCATTATCTATTTTAATCAGCAGTAAATTATCTCTCTCTTTCTGTGTTAATTTCATTTTTAATGACAAAGAATAAGATTTTTTTTTTTTGATGATGAAATTTTCTTTTCTTCTCCTCTTTGATTGAAAGATAAAAAGAAACTATCAAAGCTATGATGAAATTTTTGATGTTTTTTTTTTTTTTTGGTGATATTAAAAGTAAAAAGAACAATTACATATTCTTTAGGCTTCTTTTATTATATCTTCCATCTACATAGTACGTATGTCCTTTTCCTTTGTGAATGACATTTATGGTGGCTTTTATAAGTCAACTTTTCAAGTAACAGCTTGGATTTTTAATTTGCTTATTAAAATATTGAGAAAACTTTTTTTTCTTATGAGACATAAACTTTTTTTTCCGAAGAAAAGATGAATTCATTGATTTTTTTTATTTTTTATGTTAACGTTTTATTCAATAAGATTTTAAACGATAATAAGTGAAGTTGCTTTTTTCGACAAACACTTTATGATACTTGCTGAGGTATTATTTAGGTAAACCTGAATTAACAAGAAATAGGATTATGTGCTGTTTTATGATTTGTTGCTACGATACTATTTATTATTATTTAATATTGTATATATTTTAAATTTTAATCACAAAATACAAAATACACGAGTTTTCAATGGAAAATAGATGGGGTTTACCTGAATAACCTGAGATTCGAGGACGATATAGTCTTAATCGCAACATCAAAAAATCAAATGATAGATATGAGACAAGAACAATTTTATTTGTCCATTTTAAGTCCTTAGTAGCTATATATAATTGGTGCATAAAGTTGTTATTTTTGTTACACAAAAAGTCTATGCGCTCATGTAAAAAGGGTAGTCTCTTCATTCTCGAATCTCACTGAAATATACATGAACAAATAAAATTTTCGGCATTAGAGTATGTTTATATGCAAACATTGGTAAAATATAGGCCTACTAGGTTATGTGTCATCAAGGTTTTTTGGATTAATTAAAATTAACACTTAATACGTCATCTTCTAGACTATTCATTACTGTCATCATCAGAAGTGGTTTTCTAAAATGAATACATCATGAGGTTATCTACAATCAATACATCATAAAAACATATGTTTACAAAAATGGTGTGTGTGAATACTTAGAAGTAGGATACATAGAGTCTTATAAGACCCCACTAATTAGTATATACTAGGTATTACACACACACCATTTTTGTAAACATATGTTTTTATGAAGTATTTAATGTAGATAACCTCATGATGTATTCATTTTAGAAAACCACTTCTGATGATGACAGTAATGTCGAAATACGTATTAAGTGTTAATTTTTTTAATTAATAAAAAACCTTGAAACACATAACCTAGGGTATTTTACCTTTCATATATACATAATGTTTCAACTAGAGCCTACGAAAGTTTAAATTTAATTAAGTATGTTTTCTATTTTAGTACCTCTATGCTTGCCATTCCTTATTTCAAACATCAACAGCAACTCCTCTTATTCGTTAAAAACCATTAACAAGGATGAAATGTTCTGAAACACCTTAGATGTTGTTAAAGGGTTTACAGTTGGTTGATCTCACTTTTATGTTTACATTTATATGTTTACCTTATTTTTTTTTTATTATGAAATGATGATGCTCTTTGTGTCCACCAACTTATAATTATAAAACAAATTTCAATTTATTAATTAGAAAAAAAAAATATTTTAATTCACTTAAGTGAAATTGTGAACGTATATTTTTTATTTGGTCAAATTTCAAAAAAAAAAAAAATTAAATTAAAAAAAGAGCAATATGTTTTTTTATATGTTGATCAATAGAAAAGCAGAGTTTCATATATGTATATAGAACATATAAAAAAAAAAATTTCATCATTGGAATAACCGCTTTATATTTACTTAGGCATTTTTATTCATTCCATCATTTGCAAATAACGTGTTATTTTGATTGTGGCTTGCAAAAGTAATTACAGCTTTGAACTTAAAAAAAAAAATAAATAAAAATAGGTATGAAGCAAAAAAAAAAGAGATACGTAGATTAATTAATTAAAAATCAAAAATGAGAATAAATTATTCATTTAATCTCTCAAATTAATTCATATAATATCATGTGGTTTGAGGATATACATAACATCCTATTTTAAGCTAAATGGTATCAAGTTATAGCTTCTTCCTTAAGTTCTTAGGTAGTCATATCGTAACATCCTCTTCAAGATAATGTGGAAAATAGGTTCTAGGAATTATCACTATTATTAATATCAACAATAATCCTATTCAGACGTCTCGTCCAGTTACATGTTTTTTTTTAAACGTCTAAAAACAAGTAGCACCACAGAGTTCAGAGACAAAGAACGAGAGTATAATAGAAGCAAAATACAATAAATAATAAAAATAAACTATAAAAAATATAACAATAGGGTTGTAAAAATAAAACTTTGCAATAAATAACAAAAATAAAATATAAAAGGTATAACAATGAAGTTATAAAAATAAAACTTTATTACACTGAAAAAAAAAACCTTGTAAATTCAATGGAAATCCCTTCAATTCATTCCGAAACCGTAATGAAAATGCGTCAAAGAGGTTTCTCGTCAATTCAATGGGATACCTTGTTAAAACGAAATTGAAGGTGCATCTTATAATTTCAAAAGGTTTTCCTGTTGAAAAAAACTGACAAGATTTCCTTTAAATTTAAAAGGAAATTTTGTTAAAACGAAGTTGACCGTATTTACCGTAAATTTTAAAGGAATTTTTGTTGAAACGAAATTGACAGGATTTCCTGTAAATTTTAAAGGAATTTTTGTTGAAACCAAATTGACAGGATTTCCTGTAAATTTTAAAGGATATTTTGTCAAAACTAAATTTACTGGATTTCTTGTAATTTTAAAATGATTTTTCATTTAATTTTAAATTGAATTTATTTCAATCTGCTACAGCTACACTCGACGGAACACAGGTTTTTGGCGTGTTGATTAATTTAAGAGATTTTTTAATTATTTATTTTAAATATATTTTTAATTTTTCTCAGGTCAAAGATATGCATTATTGTTTTACGAATGACATGAGAAAAATCAAACATATATTTAAAAAATAATTAAAAAATTTTTTAATTAATCAACACGCCAAAATCCTGTGTTCCGACGAGCTGTGGCAGATTGAAATAAATTCAAGTTACAATGATTTTTTTGTCAAAAACAATTTGACAGGATTTCTTATAATTTTAAAAGGATTCTTTGTATAAAGGAAATTATGTAAAAAAATCAAATTTACAAAATTATAACAAAAAAAATGTTTTTTTATTTTACGAGTTAATTACAAAAAAATTACAATTCAGTTGTAATGTACACCAAACTTATATAAATAAATACTTTTGAAATGAATTATCAAGATGTCTTATTTTATAAATAGGCCTATTAATAAGTTTTGAAACATATTAAAATATCAAAAATATGTATTTATTTTTTAGATAATATGAAAAAAAAATAGAAATGTCATTTTCAGAACCATAGGATGAATTGTTCATTTGTAGATGCTGAATCTTCGATTTTGTATTCTGAAAAAAAAAAAGTTTGTTTTTTAATTCTACCAAAATTTGTTTATATTCTAAATTTTTAACTTGTTGAGGTCGGCCTGACCAAGAGAGCCAGAAGCCCTCTTGGGCTAAGGTATTGTATTCGGTTCTTTTGTCACTTGAAAATAAGGAATTTTATCTGAAAGAACCCTTTTCCCACTAATGTCAATGGCCGAAAGCCTAAAACGTATGCAAGAGTTTTTTATTCAAAAAAAATAAATTGTATAAACACTAGATAATATTTTGAAACATTTTACATTTTGTTTTATAACATTATATTTACCTTTTAATGTATGAAACAGACCTTCTAAATCCCACTCGATTAGCTGATATAATTTTAAATAGTATTCATTGAAGTCCTGCAAGTCAAGCAAAAAATTTATTATAAATAATAATTATATTAAAAGAAAATCATAATATATTTTGTAGACCTTGGTTTTTTGCCATAATAATATGTAAGAAAAAAAAACAGGACACAAAGAAAATTTTGTTAGACGTGCCGTGAATAAAAAAAAAAAGTACAAATATTTTTCAAAATTAAAAATCTGGTGTGACTGGCGCACAGCACACAACTTTCTCTTACCTTCGGTAATCGAAAGTTGTGTTCTGTGCTTGTCACACCAGATTTTTTGTGTCGACATATATTTAGTTCCCGACAGTACGGAACATATGAATTCAGATGTAAAATTTATAAGTATGGGAAAATATTTATATTTTGTTACTATGGCAACCATTTCTCCTATCTTCCCTATGAAATACAAGAGTAAAGTGGTCTTCAGAAGATTTCAATTGCAAAATGAGAATATACATTTGAAAGAGCATCTGAAAAATAATTGATTTTTGAATTTTAAAAAAAATCGTTGGAGCAAATTTTGAGAAAATCGAAAAAAACTGAAAAAAGTGCATCAGTAAAGTACTAGTAATCTTTGGCCGATTTTGATTAAAAGCTTATTTTTCCGGTCCCGGGGGGTGTTTAACTTAAATATAAAATTTCAGCCTCATAGCTCAATTCCTTCATCCTTAAAATTGAACACACACCCACCCACCCACCCACCCACCCACCCACAGACAGACCATGTCGCGAAAACCACTTTTTTGGATTCAGGGGACCTCAAAACGTGAAGATCCATCAAAATCTCGACATCGAATTTTTGACATGAAACCAATACTTTCTCTCTATATATATATTACATATATACATAGGTAAGAGAAAGTAAAAAAGTATATATGATAGAAGATATCAACTCGGATTTCAAATATTCAAAGAATGAATCTGGAAAAGAAATGCTGCCTAAGTCAACTCAAGCTAGTCATACTGTCTGCTAAGAGAGAATGACGAGCTTTGAGTTAGAGAGGAAGCAATGGGTAGGTAGGTAGGTATGGAGGGAGTTGCCTTTTTCTCAGGTAAAATAAGAATTTAAAGGTTTTTACTGTCAAATTTAAAGGAAACCTTGTCAATTTTACAGGATTTCTTTTTGAATTAGAACTCGATGAAATTTCCTGTAAAAATAAAAGGAAATTTTTTCATTTTTACAGTATGAGTTTGTCATATAGAACTTGAGGCGATTTCTTGTAAAAATGAAAGGAAAATTTGTTAATTTTATGGGAAGGTTTGTTGAAAATTTTTAAAGGGATTTCACTTTAAATTTACAAGGTCGGTTTTTTTTCAGTGTATAACTATCCCCTATTTAACAATTTAATAAATTTGTTATAGCTGATGTCTACTACCTAACTGTTGTTTTGATTACAAATTACATATCCCTTTTGTCTCTATGACCAAAAATTAGGGTAAAGTTTGCTAGTTGTGTTTTTTAATGATTTTTTCCGGATTTCGGTCTTTATTTTTCTATATTATTGAGAGCCAATCCAATTTAGAAAAATTTCATCTCTCGAGACGGGAAGGGATCATCTAGATTCTGGTACAGTGGGCCCCACAAGTGCCTGTACTGCTCGAAAGTGGAGCTTTGAGCTTAGGCAACCAAAATTCTTAGTTTTCGGCAATGTTATCTTAAAAGTAGCTTTCCTCTTCGGTTGCATTAAAAAAAAAATGATTTATTTATTTTAAAAATATTGGTATATACAATATCATTTTCATAATAATATCCGAACTAACAAGTGGATCGATTAAAAAGATTTTAAGATCTGTGTCGAATTTTAAGGATGGTTTACCTTAGAACTCAGCCTTTTATGTAGGCTTTTAGGAGTGAGATCATGTCCTACCTTACTATCCCACGAGGAGATTACTGTATGGCACTCTTAAGATCATGTCATACCTTATGTTAGGTTAAGTTGAAGGCCAATTAGGCCCTTTGTGATACCACAGTAGGGCTATCCCCCTTTCGTACCTTAAGAGGAGACTTCGGCAGGATGTTTGAATTATTTGCGGCAAGCTGGATTCGAACCTCGAGACTTCGGACTCCGTAATCCTCAGCTTAGATGTCATACCTTACTACCCCCGGAGGAGGTTATGGCAATTTTAAGATCATGTCATATCTTACTACCCCACGAGGAGACTATGACAACCTTAAGTATTTCGCATCACCCTAAAGTTGTACTGTTTTAGATTCATAGACACTTATTAACGTTAAGAAGACTGTCAGAGTTTTTTTATTTCGGATTTGTAAATCATTAGATAAAAAATATGTTTGTTATTGATTAAAATTTCTGAAATTTCATGTAATTTACATATTATGGTTAATTATAATTACATGTAACACGGGTTAATTTCCATTTGCTTTTTTTTTTGTGGATTTGAAATGTCAGTTTAATTGAAATGGTTTTTGGTTTGGACAAATTTATGATTGATGCTTGGTCTCTCTCTCTCTCTCAACGTAAATAGGATGAATTTTTTAACAATCTAATCGATCTGATTTTCTACTTGTCTAATAAAGTGAACATTTTTCGGAATTTGTCACCTATACATCCAAGCGTTGTTATCCCCATATGTGTTGAATGCCAAAAAGTTGGTATATATACAAAAAAAAAAAAAACGAAATGCTAGAATGGCAAGGAAGGGTTAACTTAGAATTCAGCCTTTTATATCTGTTTTTAGGAGTGAGATCATATCCTACCTTCCTATCGATTAGGGTAAACTAGGAATGTTGTTTCTTGGTAGTAAAAATAATTTAATTTATAAATCAGATACTCTCAGAATTAGAAGATAATTACTTTTAACTTTAACACTCTACATTATTTAGCTTAACCTTAACAAGGATGTTATGATATGATACTTAAGATCTACTTTAAAGAGGATGCTACTTGAGACCATCTGAAACCTTAACGAGGATGTTTTGGATAAATGAATATGAATTAAATAAATTTTTTCAGTCAAAATATTGCTGGAATGTTCAACAATATTGCCAATCTTGCTCAATGCCCACGGGGGCGTGGTGTAGAGGTTAGCGTGCTAACCTCATATACCAAACGTCGCGGGTTCGGACCCCAGGCAGTCCGATGATTTTATTTAAGCCATCTGGATACCAGATGGCTTAAATAAAAATGCCTGGACCCTAATATATATAAACTCATAAATAACGGTTATCGTAAATGTCTTATATGGCCTGAGCTGCCGAAAAGACAGTGTGAATGTGTGAGTGAGTGTGAGTGTGAATGAGAAAAAAGTGTGAATGTTTAAAAAAAAAAAAAAAAAAAAAAAAAAAAATCTTGCTCAATATTGACAATATTGCAGCAACATTGATGCAATATTTCTGCAATGTTGCAAAAAGGCGGACATAGGAATATTGCAACAATATTGCTGCAATATTCCTAGCTTGGAATTTTGCCGCTGCAATATTATTTCTGCAACATTGCTGCAAAGCGGGGCTTTTTTGCTGTGATAATACCTGTGATATTGTAGTGAGTAGGTTGTGCAATTGGTATTGTCTTCCATCGATTCTAGTCATTTATTTATTTATTTATTTTGCTTATTTATTTATTTATTTATTTTACTTGTTTATTTATTTATTTTACTTATTTGTATATTTTTTTTATTTATTTAATTTACTTATTTATTTATTTATTTATTTATTTATTTATTTATGCATTTTTTTTTTTTTTTTTGTTGATTGGTTTACTCAAGTTTTTTGAGTATGAGACTCTGAAGGGAGACATGCACTCTAGTTATGGGACTTATTAGAGGTGGCGCAAATGGCCCTAGTAGCTGAGGCGCCCTATAATAACCAATAATAATAATAATAATAATATTTTGTGCTGTGTGGGCGCTAATTCAGTGGTTTCCAAACTTCAAGTTAAAACACCTACCTTAAAAATATTTAATCGTATTTACCCCTCCCCCCCCCCCCATTTTAAAAAATAATATAAAAACAAAAATTTTTAATACTAAAAAATATAAAATATTCCTCCCTGGGGAGGCCTCACAGTTTGGAAAACTCTGCGCTAACCGTTGCCATACATTTGTTTTTTATATCTATTGAAATTTTATGCTATTTGACGGAAATTCAATGCGTGTTGTGTGAACCAAAAATCCTGGAGATCCTGGGTTCGATTCCCGGAGGCCTTGGGATGTTCGGCCTCGCCAATAAAAAAAAAAAAAAACACTCACAGTCTTATTAAATAACTTGGAAACCTTGGAACAAAAAGATCTAGCTCTAGGGTATTTTTAAATAACAAGCAAAAAAAAAAAAAAAAGTTCGAATCCGTATTAGAGCATTACATTAATTAATGGGGAAAAAAATACCACTTGCACATGCTCAGTCAACAACTTGTAACATGTTTTACCCTGGAGGCGATTTGATACTTTGAACATTTGGTCCCCTTGTTTCGACTAATGAGCTTGCAGTGTAAATGGCTGTCCATTTGAGGGTGACTGGTTTAGAGGGGTGGGGGGTCAAGATTGGATGGTGCCAGTAGTGAGTGATTTCGTTCTTGGCAGTCGACCGCAATGACCACAGCCAGAGAGTACACACACACACATACACACGTCCTTTGAACCTCATCCCACCTTTTTAATCCTCCCCCATTTGCACACAACATTCTAACCTCCCACTAGGGTGATGGTCTTTGAAATGTCTAAACTGAAAGGGAGGTGGATCTTCATATTAAGCAGAGCAATAATTCGATAACAGGAGTAATTATAGTAGTGGGATTAATCACGTGACAATAATCTTCAAAGGAAATGAACTTTAATTAAAATTTAGTACATATATATCGAGGCATGCTAAAAGTAGTTTGTAACATAATTCTATTTTTTTTTAAAGTGCTTATAGTAATTTTGTATTTCTCTTATCAAATCTTCATTTATTCTTTCATACAAAAGTATGTGTGAAATCCATGCTAGGATTGGGCCGGCGTCCTAGAAAAAGGATAGTCCGCCTGCCACGAAAGAGTGGAGGTCTTGATTCTGGGGGCGCAATATTTCTCAATCTTAAGCACAAACACATCTCGTAAATTTTCTATAATGAACAGTCTATTTGAGCTTTGATTGAAAAAATTCCATCTTTTTTAAACAAAGCTCTAACTACACCCTGTAGTTAGTACTTATAGTAAATTTCAGTACAAATACAACATTTAAATTTTGGAAAAATAAAATTAAGACAAAATTAAAATATACAGTAATAGATAAAGAGGATATGGAAACAAATTACCTTTAGGAATATGTTCCTTAGTTCTGTATAATTGAAATGCAAGAGGTAGATAATGACCATTTTTGGTGAAATTGAGTTTTTTACAATACATAAACATGTAGCCACTTCTGTCATCTATCGGTCAGTGAAGGTACTTTATATAAATAGTAGTCGGACCGACCGAAACAAGATTTTCAGCCGAAACCGAAATCGAAACAGAATTTCGACCTCAATCTTAGTTTCGGCCGAAACCGTAACCGAAACCAAAACTTGTATTTCTTATAAAAAAATTCATATCATTTTACCTTTTTTTTTTTTTTGAAATTTTTTTCCCCTCCCGTGAAAATCATTTGACCTTTTTTTTGCATGCGAGTCTCGACCCATCTTTTTTAGACTCAGGTTTCGGCCGGCCGAAAGTTTCGGCTACTTTTTGGCCGAAACTGGTTGAAACCGAAACCGAATATTCGGTCGGTTCCTAATAAATAGTTCATATAAGTACATAGTAGTATATAGTTTTAATAAATAGAAGTACATATATAGTAGTACCATCAGGAGAAAAGATATTGGACAACCCCTCTCGTCTACCTAAATGTATACATACCTAAAAAGGTTCTAAATTCAGGTAGACGTGAGGGGGTTGTCCAATACCTTTTCTCTTGATGGTACATAGTTTAAACATGATTTCTTTGCTTGTTTGGTTTTTTTTTTGATATACAGGTATAATTATTTTTCATGTTTTTTGTTCATTAAGTTTTTTCAAAAGTTTACATTTGGTTATTATCTACCTCTTGCACTCATATCTTCAATTTTAGAACCTCTTTTTAGCTTGTATGTGAACATAATCCTAGCATGGATTTCACACAAGTTTTTGACCTGTATGAAAGAATAAATGAAGATTTGTTAAGAGAAATACAAAATTAATTAACTAAACATACTTTACCAGCCATTGACGTCATTCAAACATTTCGATTGAGTAAGAAAATTAATTTCTTGTCAATTTATTTTCCTCAATCTTTTTTTTTAATATAAAAGAATTTTCTAAAAGATGTTGGCATTATTTTCCAATTTTTGTTAATGAATGTTTGAACAATGCTGATGATACTACTCTGGAAACGAAATTGGATTTTAATCCCATATGCTATATACTTTCTTTCCAAGTAAATTTTCTTCTAAATATTGAAATTGATTTTTTTTTTAAAGATTAATTATAATTTGAATTTATAAAGGCGAAACAACAACAACGACAAACTGATGATATTTAAGTGAAACAATCCACAAAAATAGTATTATGACATGCACTGTATTTTATTAGCTCGATCACGTTCCAATTTTTTTTTTTTGTTTGATTAGTAAATATCATGCCGCAACATTCCGTTAAGTTATTTAACAATCGAAGATGGTATTCTCTATCTCTTTTTCTAGTCTCTTTTGGGAATTGAACTAACCAAACTTAACTCCCTGAACGCTATTTTATTCCAGGAAAAAAAAAGAAAGAAACACCCATCAACTTTTGAATTATCCAAATATCGGTCAATTTATTCCAGACCTGATAAAGTCAACTCTGCGCGCACTAAAGCACAAGCTTGAATGTAAATTGCCCCAAGGGATAATAAAAAGTCAACCTCTCTCTTTCAAGCTTCGATTAGCAAAAAAACAAATTGATTTTTCTTATATCAACAAATGTTTCTTTTCTATTGTTTATTTTAATTTTAATTTTTCCTTTACTAAAATCCACCTTTTAAATACTAGATAATAATCTTGGGTGGAAGATCGATTGGACAAGTATCTAGAATTACAAATTCCAAAAAAAAAATATAAACATAAAAATAATACTGGATCTTAAGAAAAATATCAGAGAAAAAAATGTAAAATTAAAATGATCATTATTGCTATCACAGATCATCCTCCTATCTAGCTAAACACTAATCCTGAAATTCCATCATAGTCCATCCTCAAATACTAATCCCTACACGCCGGTGCTGAGGGAGTCCCTCCTCAAACTAGGACAGCCTCCATAGCATAGAAGAAGGAGGAGGAGTTAGAGATAGGAAATGATGCAACTTCACGAGGTGCTGATAGATGGCTATGGTCCGAGGCCTGTTGGGCTTGAGGTATGTGTCTTCGTGCACGTAAAGCACCTCGGGTAAATAAACTGGGGATCTCGATAAGAATTTCAAATTACAAACAAACAAATACTAATCCTAAATATAATAGGATACTAGTCAAGGGAAAATTTGAATTTGATTGGATATATTTGTGGTCCCTGCACACGAATCTGAATTAACCGGTTTCGAGAAGGATATGCTACCATCAATCTACACTACAACAATATTAGCTTGGATGGATGTAAAAATATTTACCAATCCTTGAATCTTTAAACCAAATACCAAAATAAAAAAAATCTCGGTTATGGAAGTGACTATAACTATTTATGAGATCAGCAGCAGGAGCTGGCAGTTAGGAAGGTATCTCCACCAATCAAACTCCTAATTTACCACTTTTCACAATATATGACAACTCCATAATACCTGATGATGGTCCAATAAAGTTAGAAGTTAGGAGATTGATTGGTGAAGAGACTACATCTTCCTGACTGCCTCCTCCTGTTAGAATAAAACTTTATAAAATAATGTTAGAAAAAAATTTTAATTTTTTTTTTCTCTTTTTGTTACAGGTAAGCATCATTTAAGATTCTTCTTTTTATTTGAATACAACATCTGCATCATCATCTGTGAGTTTTTTCAATATGATAATATTTTATAAATTACTGATGGAGGGTAAATATCCAACACCCCCAAAGACATACTGTATTTGGCCGGTAAAGATGATCTCACAGAGGGATTTCTTACTTTAACGTCAAAATATTCGACCACAAGATTCTCAACGTTTTAACCACTAAAAAACAAACATGTTCAGAATTATGACTGTATGTGTGTAAACATCAATACTTAAAAATGCAAGTGGTCAGGTCGATGAAGTTTGGAATAAAAGAAGAAGAGGAAAAGATGCGTATCAAAATCGAACAGATAAGTATAGAGTATTCATAAATGTAGATTCTAAAGAAACAATCATATCTGGAGTTTTTTCAGATCCAAATGCTGCATACAAGCAGAGAAGACTCGTCATCATTCAAAATTAAAACCGCATTGCATAAGTTTATTATATTTAAGTAAGAACAAGATATTGTTCTGGTTATAAACAAAAGGTAGAGACTTTGGATTAGTACCATAAATCAGGATCCCAATTTATATTACATCAGGTCCATGTAAACAAAATCAAAAATTTTTCTAAATATCTTACAATACTGCTGATGACTCTTAATCTTCTAGGATGTCTTGGGAACCCAAGCGAGACGATGTATATTCTCAATCTTCTGAGGGATTGTCGATGAACCCAAATTCATAGAATATGTGAGCTATTATTTATATTCATTTTGTAATAACAGTGATTTCAAGAGAACTTTTCTACAAACCATCAAGGGTACTCAACAATCTAGTCACCAAACATAAGACTATCTCTCCAATGTATTATTGCTGTGTTTTGGGTTATATGTGTTATTCCTGAACATGTCCTTTATGCTTTAGAGAAGTTGGCGAATTGAATAAAATAAAAATAATCATCAGGAGCAGATGAATGTAGGCAGCCAGAAAGAATAAAAACTTTATTTAAATATCGTCGACGTTTCGGGAAAGCATCGTTTTAAGGACTTGTTGCTTAGATTGTATGAACCCACATGTTATCAATCTAAGCAACATTAACAATTTATGGGAACGATGCGTTGAAAAGTTTTTATTCTTAGCTGGCTGCCTACATTCACTCGCTCCTGATGATGATGATGACTCAGCAATCGAAATTCTTCTTTTCAAATAAAAATAATAGTAAAGTGGATCTGGAAACGAATACAATTTCAAAAAATGTCTCGTATTATTATAATTCAATGCCTGATAAAGTTCTCGTCGGTCTTACTGATCATTCATTAATTTATTCATTATTAGATTTGTAACATTTCTCATACTCTTAACACTGGTGTATAGGAGATGATTCGATCATTCATTCATTAATTGTATCCTGACAAAATCCCTTTGAATAGAAAATTTGTTTGCCATTTAGATTAGATGTTCCACCACCATCATCCCAACTCATATTTATTGTTTACAGACTCTTTTTATTTTATTTCCTATTGTCTGTTTTGTAGCAACCAAATTTACAAATTTAATCTATCCTATAGCTATAAAAAGATTTCTCTGTCAATTTTGTTTCGCTTTTTCTTTCTTTTTTTTTTTTTTTTTTGATTGATTCGAGAGAGTCCGAATGAACAAATAGAAATTCGATATTGTTTTATGATTATTTTTGTCTCTCTCTTTTTTTTGGAGTGGATTAACACCCAAAAAACTCACTAGGCCAGAAAATTAAGAATTTCCTGTTCTAAAGGTATAAAAAAGATGCTTTATTGTATTTTTTTTTTTTTTTTTTGGATGTTAGTCTTTATGAGAGGAAGTGAAGCAAGAGATTAGATGGAACGAACAATTATAGTTGATTAAACCCATATAGATGATTCCACGGAACTTGTGACAAAACGAATGAGAAGAACCTGTCAAACATTTGAAGAGGGGAATTTTAAGGCTTGCACCAACTTTAGCTCGGATAATTCATGGTCACAATCTACGTATTCACCAGATGTGAGCCTCTAAGTATCATTACATGTACTAATATTCCTTATCTGGGAGTTAAAGGACTCTTTTTATGAATAATCCTATACCCGAACAATAAACGTTAAAAGAGAACATTTGCATTGAATGAATGCAAAGAATAGTGACGTCAGGATGACAGCCAGCTTGAAAAATATATCATTTACTAAAGTTTTCCCATTAACTTTATTTAGTACAACTGCAAAGTAAGGTTTACTAAAAATTAGTAGGTCTAAATGAAAATAATTGATTTTGAGCAAACTGTGGCAGGTATACATTCAGATACAGTCACAAAGATAGATAGATACACTTTATTATGGGAGCTGTTTAGGTCCATTAGCCCTTGTAAGATTTTTTACAAAAAAAAAAAAGTAAAGGCATTGTTGCTCAGCTTTTACATATAAGGTACATTTTTTCTTACAATTCACTTGAACTAGTAAAATGTTCTTTTACATTATTTTAGGAAAAGATTTCCTCTTTTATCTTATTTTGACTTTTGTACAGGGAAGCATGAAAAAAACAATAAAAAAATTCACATTTTGTAGAGAGGTTTTAGAAAACAAAGCGTAAATCTAAGACGTATCTGAATGTATACCTTCCACAATGTCAGAAACGATGTATCTTATACTTGTGGCAAGTATTTTGATTGAATAACAACTGTAAAAGCTTCAACTCTCCTAATTGAATGTCATTTTGCATATACAAAAAATTTAATTAGATGCTGTATTTTTGCATCTCACTGTGTGTGATGTGGAGGACAGCAGCCTCTATTTCTAGGTTGTTCACCTCCACATCTCACTCATTGATATCTCAATCAATTGTTTTTGCATCTCTATCGATATAGTGCCTAATAGTACAGTACAGCTTGATTAATAAGAATAAAAATAAATAATTTTCTATTAGGTTCTTGAGGTCTCTTGTCCTCTTTATGAACCAGAAAAAAAATCACTTTCCATGTGTTATATATACACACTGTAGGTACAGTGAACACCACAATTAAGTCCCCACCTGATAGTCTTAATTATATGATGTATAGTGACATTATATTAATGACCGAAAAGGTAAAACGTAAAATCTGGTACAGATGATTTTATTTTACCTTTTTTCAAATTTAAAATTATTTCACCATATACCATATATTTAAGGCGCTAGCTATCAGGTGGGGGCTTGTTTGTGGCGCTCACTGTACATACATCCTAACCTATATTCATACCTTTTTTCCCCGATTATGTCTGCAATTACATTAATACACTTTTAAATAACGAAGTTTGTTTTTGTAATTCTAAATTAAACAATATATGTATTTACAGAGGTAAATTCCATTATACTACCGTAGGTAAAATATGATTTCATACAACAGAAAAAAAAATGACTAATAAAGTTGACAATATTCGAATTTCTTGAAACTTGAGATATTTATCGAGGTTACTATTATTTTAAGGTCATTTTGTCTTTAAGGTACCTTGAACTAGGACTGTATGATTTCTTTCTATCCTATTCTATTTGATCACGTAATC
>JAKCPI010017344.1:0-20369 GCA_023213315.1 Euborellia annulipes
AAAAAAGCCAATTCCGACTAGAATTGATATATATCATTTATTATATATAGAGTGAGATAAAACGTTATAATAAATAGTGTATTATCTTGGTTGATAAATAAATAATGAATATTGATATCAAAAGAGAGTATTGGAACGACAAGTTGAGAAATTACTATAATAAAAATACGTATATAATTTTTTTTTTTCTCTTTCTTTCATGATTAAATGAATCGTTACATAATAACAGTATCAGGAGTTCCTATCAGGAGAATACTTGCTGACGTATTATTTAGGTAAACCTGAATTAACAAGAAATAGGATTATGTGCTGTTTTATGATTTGTTGTTACGATACTATTTATTATTATTTAATATTGTATATACAGTAAGACCCCGCTTAACGCGTAGGATACGTTCCATCAAAGTAGAGCGTAATGCGAAATAGCGCTAAACGAGGCTATCTGAGCATGTAAATAATGGGTTAGGGGAAGATGGATAAAAAATTGCTTAGGCCTAGGTATTAAATTTAATAATTATGTTTTTTCACTACTATCAATATTTTTGTTTTCTTCTTGTTCACTTAATTCCTTAAGTTCATCATTAGAAAGTCTAGCTGCTGTTTCTTGAACTATTTTTTCGACGTCTTCCACATTTACCTCATCTAAACCGGTTTGTTTCGCTAATTCCACTATTTCATCCATATCGACAGAGTGTCCAATGTCTTCGCTCTGCACAAATGTTCTTCCATACTCCTTTCAAAGATCATTCTGTTATCTCATTCCAAGAAAGGTTTATATTTGCCACAGCATTCATTATCAATTAATACTAGTTCTCTTTATTCAAGTTTTGTAATTTCGCAATCCTGGATCCAATCCTGGAAAAATTTCATAGTTATCCATGATTCCAGTTCCAGTGTAATATGCTTTTTCTGGTTGCTTTCTTTTCTTTTTTTTCATTATCACCCATGATAAAAACTAAAGATCATAATATTTGTCACTGTATTAATCGTTATAGTATTATATAAATTTATACTTACAATAATGTCAACAAATGTTTGAAACGATAAAAATGCGTCCGGTACAGCACCGCACCAAACAAGAAACACAACTACGGATATGTTAGTGTACATATTTGTAAACCTAGCGCTGGACACAATTTCGGGGAATCCCCGGGTTGAATTAAAAGAGCGCTAAACCGAAACAGCGTTAAGCGGGGTCTTACTGTAATGTTAAGTCATATATATATATATATATATATATATATGTTAAGAAAATAGGAGTGGAAGAGAATCTTTTCGCAAAATATCCTAAAGGGGCCCTTACATACTGACAGTTTTTGAGCCAATTTGAGTGATTGGTGTTTTGATTGAACGTAAGGGCAAGACTGAAGACTGATGGCTGCTTTCTTTTTGTTTTTTTATTGTTACTTAGTGGTAAAATTGGGTTGGTTTTTAGAAGAAAAAATTAGTGGCTTCCTACAGTTGAATGAGCTAAGAAAGAACTTTATTCTGACTGGTAGTTTGAATGCTACGTGTGTAAAATTATACTTGAATGAAGAAAATACTGACGGTTGACTGATTCAGTCAGACTGATGTATGATTGATCGCGTAAGGGGCCCTTGCTGCTTCCACCGCCACGAGGCTAGTTTTCGGGCTAAATTGCTTCCTAGTTTCTCTGCTTGTTCTCTTGCTAGTTTTGGAGATGCAAAATGACGTCACTGCTAGGTCCGTTGCTTGCTCTTTTGATAGATTTCAGGTTAAGTCAGGGGCTCTTTTTGGGGATGGATTTTGCTACTAGTTTTGAGTGAGAACCAATCAGAAAGCAGTATGGTGTCACGGATGTTGCGACTACTTGAATGAGGACCAATCGGATAGCAGTATGGTGTCAAGCAGTGTCAAGTGTTTGGAATACATGTTTGTTCCGAAGCTTCATAGCTTAATTAAATATATATGAATATAAATCCGAAATCAGAAATTGGTTCTGTTAGCCATTTTCATTGACATCTGAGTCAGAAATAAATAAATCTGAGAATCTGAGTTATTGGCGCGCAGGATTCAAACTTGCCAACCTAAAAACCAGCTTGGGGGGGGCGGGGCGTGAAGCTAGCGACATGTGAAGCCAACATTCTAAAAATCTAAATATAGGAAATCCAGCCCCAGAGCGTGCTTGAAAACTAGTAGCAAATCTATCAACAAAACTAGTTCCGTGTGCAGAGGGCTTTTTAATTAATACCTCTTCAATATGTCTATTGATCTTTTTCCATAGTTCTCGAATAAATTTGTCTATTTTCTTATATAGAAAGGTCTTGGAAACTTTTCTCTTAGATCAAGATAAATACACGCCCCCTAAATATAGTTTCGTTTTTTTTTATAGTTTAAGAAAATCCTTGTAAATTGTATTTGGTTTAAATAAGAAAATATTTAAACATTGAAGCCATTTTGAGTACCCCAGAGAGAGAGAGAGATGAGATCTTTATCTTGGTTCTGGTGTGCGCTCCACTTTTACGATTGTCAATATTTGATTTGATGACGCAAAGGGAGAAGAAGAAGAAGAAGAAGACAAAAGCTGTAAAGAATAGAGAGTAGGAGAATGCAAAGGAGCAGCCAATTGACGATTTCTATGTTGATAAGAGATTAGACACAAACACCTCCAATTTCGTAGATACGTTTCCCCCCGTACTTGAAATGTTAAAGTAATAAAGTTAAGTGGATTTTCTGCTTTAATGAAAATGCAATTGTCACCCATCTATTGGTCGATGCAAATATTACCTCACTGAATAATAGAGCTTTTTGATTTAATCAATAAAATCCCCTTACGCTTTAGTCATATTTTGAGTTAAAAACTAAATTTGGCTAAACAAAATTTGTATATTAATGAACGTAAAAAAACAAAATAATAAAAAGATTATCTTGTTATCTGTGAAAATTCCGTGGTCAGATGGATTATCGAGGCTGGGATGAAAGTGGAGATCAGAGACATTTTCAGGACAGAGAAAATAAAACGTTCATCGGACTGCCCGAATTCCGAACCTGCTTTAAGCAGTGCAATAAAACCAGTAATCAACAATGCAATTTGATATTTAAATGATCTAAAATGTTGATTTGTCCAATTCATTTCATTCACCCTCTGTTGGGATGAGATTGCCTGGAATGGAAGGTGTGGCCTGTGATTCATAGGATAAAATTAAAGGCGCTTGGGTTCCTCCGAAAACGTGCATGAGATCAATTCAAACAGTTAATAAATAAATAAAAAATAATAAATTCTGGTGTTGTGCCCAAAAAATTTTTGAATATTTTATAATTAATAATTTAACATGGCATTAATAAGTCTGACTATATCAGATAAATGATGACGCATAGTCTAGACAAGAGAGAAAGATCCAATTTCTTTCCCACCGATAATAAAAATTATTATCATCAATATCATATAGCACCTGGAAAGAAAAACAAAAGAGACTTCTCACGATATTCGAAACTGTCGAATTGCAAGAAGGCGATCACAAAGCAATATGAACTGTCGAGTTGCATCTCGACGTCAACAAAATTTATAAGAAGAATATGCATTTACCGTGGGACCCTATGTCCCCACCATCAATCAGGTCGCTATATAAGCTCCAGGTCGGAAAGAATAATTAGCATTGCCTCCCCGACTCACGTAACACACAACATCTAAATTTTATAACAGGGAGCATTGTCTCTCGACTCACACAACATAACTTACTATATCTTTATATATTACAACGAACGTGTATTTATACTTCATTATTCAAGTTTACAATAAAACTGTTATATTTTCAACTACCTCTTTTATTGAGTCAACCTGGTTCCAAGTAACCAAAGGAATACTTGGTGGTGGCGGCGATAACTACTACAATATTGAAGAACGTCTAAGGCAACATCCAGACCTAACACTGGATACAAAAAAAAAAAAATATACACAAACAACAATTGCGGGCCACGTCGATCTTGAGGGTAAGCACCAAAATAAAGATAAATAAATGTTGAGAGAAGTGCGGCGTTAGTAAACGGGTATGATGTAAATGTTCAAATCAGTGGAATAAACCAGTTTCATAAGCAGTTATAAAGGCGAGTTGTCGAAGAGATATCAAAGCCAGCCTTGCAACAAGGTAAGTAAGTAATCAGACGAATGATGCAAGTGTAAAGCTGGATCCGTATATCTAGAAGATTAGTCTTGAATAGATAAATAATACACGAAGGGGCAATTAGGAAGATGGGTATTCTGGAGAGCATGCTTGGATTAAAAGAAATCGCTTGGGCTTCAACGGACAGAATAAGGTGAGTTGACAGTTAAACAGTAACTTGTGAAGTAAAAGACGCTAACGTTGAGGCACGCTGGAGTTGATTAGCGTTCACTTCCTTCCGGTTTTTATTTCTCCCATTCAGTCCTGCCCTCTACCAGAGATTGGCCCGACCCACTGGATTGTGGCGCCAACACCCTCTTCTCCCATAATTTCTGCATTTCTTAGCATTATTTTCCTAAACGTATTATAATTAAATCTGTCTAGACGCTGAGTAAGGTTCAGACAAATAGGAAAAATGAGAAATATTATCTATCTGAATAGATAACACCTGCGGAAAGAATATAGGAATGTATGACTTATTCCCATGTGAAACAAATACGAGACACCATAGTCAGCTTCCAGACATTCACTCTAAGGCTAGGCGTCCATTTGAAGCAGAAAGCGGCGAAAAGTTTCGAAATTTAACGAATACGACGGAAACGCGCGAATAATCCGAACACTTATTGGCAAATCAGAACTCGTCCACTAGGGGAGTTTCATTCGCGCTAATCGCAACGTATAGTCGCGACCAGCGAACCGATCCAATTTTGTTCGATATTTCGCCCATTTGAAAGCGTCAAAGGGGCGGCCATTTTGGCCTTGTAAGTTTATATTTTAAGACCAAGCTCAGCCAATCTACAATCCTTCATTATAAATATAGATTTCATCATGGATATTGTTCTTCTAATTCAAGGAAGAAAATATTTGTGGGGCATGAGGACTTTATTATAGGTTATGTCATCCATGTTGGATTCACGGTTCGCAGGTTTCTCCTACTAGTGGACGCGCAACCTTTCGCGCGTTGGATTTCGCTTGTTTTCGCCGTTTCGCTTTTCGCTAGTCTCTGCTTCCAATGGACTCCTGGCCAAAGGCAGTGTTTTTTCAATCTTTTTTGAATACGCGACCCCTTTACGGGTTGAAAAAATTCTGGCGACCCCCTCCATAGTCCAGGTCCATAGACAGCGCTAAATATGCCATATAATATATAGTAAAAGTATTAAAATATGCAATAAGGTGTAAATCATGATTTCTACTGACGTAAAACTAATCGTGTTTTATTTATGGAAGGAATTAGTTAAAAAAACAAAATTGGTTTATAAAAACTAGATTTAATGTAAAAAAAAAAATCTGGTGTTACTGAACGCACATCATACCTTCAGTAATCGAAAGTTGTGTTCTATTAAAGAGAAAAAAAAACGCTATATTTTCAGCAATTGTTTTTAATTCGTTAGCAAGGCAATTTTTTTGCTAACGAATTAAAAACAATTGCTGAAAATATAGCGTTTTTTTTTTCTCTTTAATAAACCAACTTCAGCAACACCACTTGAGGAGAGTTGTGTTCTATGCTTGTCACACCATGTGATAGGGTCTATTTTTTTTTTTAACAATTAACACTCACATTTATTCATACATACACACAGTCTTTTCGGCAACTCAGGCCATATAAGACTTTTACAATATCCGTTATTGATTATTATACATAATATTGGGGTGTACCCCAATTCTTATTTAAGCCATTTGGTATCCAAATAGCTTTAAAAAAATCATCGCACTGCCTGGAATTCGAACCCTCGACCCGCGCTACCAACTGCGCCAAGCCCGAGGGCATAGGAGGTAATTCTTCCGACAGATAAAATTTTGGTTGTCTAAGTACAAAGTTATTATTTCATTGGAGCGTGGACTGTACGTTTTTAGCCACACAATATTTCCTTTTCGCTTCTCAATCCATATATATTGACATAATATTTTAAACATAAATATTCTGGCTACTTTTGGAAACTATTCTAATATTTAGTATTAATTTATGATGTTATTAAGATAGAAATCAAATAGTATACTGTAATGTAATCTTTTATAACGTATATCTGATGTTGTTAACTTTTTGAGCCTGAACAATGTCAATGGCTGTTGTGTGTTGTTTTAGTATAGGTAATATATATATACAAGAGGATTAACGTTTACAAAACGATCTGGATTAGTAAATGACAGCTTATTAATCATGCATCGAGACAATTTACCTAAATGATCCATATAGCTTTCTGGTTTATATGAAATTGCTGTTTCAAATAATGAATTTGAATACTGATTCCCTCGGGTTTAGAGAGAGAGAGAGAGAGAGGGATGGACAGACAGGTTGACGGAACACAAAAACAGATGCCAATATGTTTTAATTATTTTTATTAAAACCATTAAACAAAGGGTTAACAGTTACGAAAAACAAAAAAAGTAAATGGATCCATTAAAAATGGGATTTTTGTTGTTTATTAATAACGTCCTTTGATCTCAAAACCTAAAAGAAAAAATCGTTTAAAAACAATAAATGTAAATTTCTTTTTTGAAATCTACAATTTTTTTTTTTAGTAAATATCGGACTCGAAGTCAGCTCTGTCCGCAATCTTGCACCTAAGAAAATAAATAGGATTCTATTACAAATAGCAGGCCTTTAGAGTAAACTTCACCAAAACAACCAAACCATCACATTATCGTGGATTAGAGGGCACTCAGGCCAGCCAACCGGACAATGAAATAGCCTAGTAGATTATCTCGCAAAAAGAGCAGCAAAATATGGACCCCATCTTTAAGAAGGCACACCCTGAAGAGACCTTATAGCCAAATGCAAAAACCAACTGTACCAAAACTGGGCGCACCTCGCAGATAAAAGGAGCGGCATTAGCAACGATCAAAAACAAGCTGGGCAACCATGGTTCAAATTTATCCCGTCAAGAAATCACCACAATCAACAGGCTTAGAATAAATCATACCACCTGCAAACAACACCTCTATAGATTCTCACCGTCCTGCAATTGAGCCCTCAGTCCAGAAAATCCTGAACACTTAATTTTCCAATGCTCTCAAAATTCCACGGAAAGAAGAAAATTCCTCCAGGCCATCCAATCCAATTTCCGAGATCCCCCGACTCTCCGAAACGTACTAAAATCGACAGATGTTCAAATCATCAAGCCACTCATGAAATTCATCAAAAATTCACAAATAAAAGACATTTTTAAATTTATTCTTATTATTCATAGATTCTAGTTTTGCCTTAATATTGTATTTCTATTGTTTTGGTTTTGTTTTCATATTGTATTGATTTTACTATTTATTTTGTAGACGTTTTGGCCCAATGGCGTGTGGCCAAACGGGCGAAATAAAAAAAAAAGTCTCTATATAGGATATTAATAATGCCGACCCGATTGGAAGAAGATATTGGTCATAACATCCTTGTTAAGGTTTTAGCTAGGTTTACCTAATAGGATTGACTTCTTGAAAGAAAAGGAATGCCATGTCTGGAGTCATAAAATCTTTTATAATCATTTGCAGAAGTTTATATACATTAGAACAGTGAATAATTCGAGAACAAGCTCTTCTATCAAAAAGTATCTTCATTTTCAACTCGTATGAGCTCACAATAAAAGCAACTTTTAATATTTTCCATTTGACGTTTTTATTAGTTGGATAACTTTATTTTTTTTGTTTGAATCATTGTTTAATATTTTTGTGGGGTTTCCTATACCGATATGATTGATGCACTGGGGCAACCAGAAGGAATTTGGGGGATACACTACCTTCCTCTTTCCTAGTCTCTATGGCGATCATTTTGCCTAAGTTTAAGTTGATGACCGTTGGCTCTAGTAGAAACATTAAATTAGATAAAATTAAATTAATAAAAAATCCTTTATAATATAAATTACTGGTATAAATACTTGATGCGTAGGCTTATTACAACAATTCAGTGTGTCATCTTCTTTTGTTTTGTTTGATGTTAATGAATTTAAATTTGTATTGTATTGTGTTTGTTTGGACCTAGATCGAGGACTGGTGCCCCTAAGTGGATCGATTTATTTAAGAAATTATCAATAATGATTGACCAGTTTATTAGAGATAACTCTCCTTGTCCTCGGGCCTTGGTGTAGTGATTAGCTTGCTGGCCTTCTGTACCTACGGTCGCGGGTTCGCGTCTCATGCGACAATTTATTTAATTGGCTACCAATAAATTGAGATAAATAGAGACAGGGTCTAAATGGTCTCCGTTGCCGAATGAGTCCTTAAATAATTTTTAAAAAAATGTCCTCTTCTTTAAGATCTTTTTTGTATTTTGGATGTTTGAAATAAAAGAATCTCCTTAGATCGCAAACCTTCTCACTATGAATATTTCACTAAGCTATCCCATCTATTCCTTTTAAATACAAGAAAGGTCTTTAAGAAGGAGTCCTAATGTAAGCGGGATAGGTAATCAGAAATAAACTTGGTTGACCATTATCTCCAACATCTCTGTTTTTATTTCGATATCCTTCTCACTTTGCTCAGGGGCCCACGACTTGTGGGTACTTGGATGGCAACCACGAGCTGTCCGAGCTGGGACAGGCAGTCCTTCAGTTATTTGTATGTCTGAGACAGACGTCAGATCGTGCGACGAGCAGGCCTGTCCTATTTATTCCAGTCGAAAAAAAACGCATGATAGAGTTGGAGGGAAAAAGTGAGATCCGTCGACCCCGCATCGGGGGAATAAGGCGAGGGCAGAAGAAGAAGAAGATCCTTCTCACTGTTTAAGTGGTGTAAGGTTTAGGCATAACATCCTTTTTATAAGGTTTTAGCTGGGTTTACCTCATAGAATGAGTTCTCATAGCTAGTGTCTTTAAGTAGAATATTTATTTGTTATTCTCACACACAATTATGAATAAATTTATAGGAAATTCAATTGATCCATTTCAATTCTGTGATTATAACTCTAATAATGTGGTAAAATACAAAAAGCCGGCGTCAATCCTGACATCATTATTAGGTGATGATAACTCTGGGAAACAATCATTTTGTTAAATACTAGTGGATTTAACGCTCCTGTGAATATATTCATCTTTTCCCCCACCTTCCATTAGGTAAAACTGGTGTGACTGAATAAGCATTCTCATTTACTTTCTTTTTTTTTAACATCCATGACGTCAACATGAATTTTTTATGTCACACTTTCTTAGCCACAAAATGATAAACCAACTTTGACACTCTATCATCTCTAATCTTTTATCATCCAATATTTATTTTAATCAAGATTTGTAAAAAAAAAAAAAAAATTACGATAAAAAAGAAAGAAAAAAAAAATGAATTTTTTTTTATTATTATTATTAAAATGAACTTGTTAAATTTTTATGAGGTGACATTTTAATGATTGGCGTTTTTTTTTTATGTTCCAGACTAACACATGAATGATTAGCATATTTTCAAAACAGATTGTTTTCTCAGAACAAAAAGTTTTTTTTTTTTTGTTCCTTTATTAACACATAAAAGAGAAGAGGATTTCTGCTGATGGCTCCATTTCCATTCCTGTAAGTGAGAGAACAAAAAAGAAATCAATTTTCATATGAACATATATACACACTTCTTAATGGAGAGTAGATCTTTATTTGCCTTCTTGGAGAATATCCATTTTCATTTCTTTTTTTTTTTTTTTTGTTTTTCTAAACAGAAAAAAAAAGAATTTTTTAATAATATGTGAAATATCTTAAAAGATAAATATAGAAGATTCTCTCTTTGTTAGATGAAATTAAATTTCATGAGGATATAGGTTAGGGCCACCCACATCTTGTGGGTACGTGGCGACCACGAGCTGCCCTAGCTGGGACTGGCAGTACTTTGGTTCTTTGCATGTCAGTCTCATTCCTTCTATATTTTCAACAGACGTCAGACCGTGCGACGGGCTGGCCTGTCCTATTCCTTCCCGGTCGCAAAAACCCCCACCTCCTCCTCGTACCCCGCACCGCGGGATTAAGGTAAAGAAAGAAGAAGAAGATAGTCTCGATGTGTAATTCATATACAAGTATTTCAACAATTGAAATTCTTTTGGGTCTGATTATTCGTACACCAGCTGTTTTTATCTCTTCAGTGTCTCTAATACATTTGCTGCTATAAGTTTACCTAATAGTAGCTGCAATTTGTAAAGAGTGGCATAGCAACGCATCAACCTTTATCATCCGTTATTTAAGCAAAGTATTTTTTTTATTGGATAGGTTTGGGACGAGGGTGTCCCCAGACAGCTTGGAATATTACAGTAATATTGATAATATTGCAGCTAAACAGCAGGATTTAAGCAATATTGCAGCTCAAACAGCAATAATACCGCAATATTACTGCTATGCTGCAAAAAAAGCGGACATAGGAATATTTCACCAATGTTGCTGCAATATTCCTATGTTCAAGATAATAAGGAATAATTTCCAAAGAAGAATGCAGCCAAATTTATTTCATTTGATTTTAATAAATATTCTTAATCACTTGGTGACGTTTCGGTTTGGGTTTGAACCATCATCGGAGCTACAAACATGGAAAATAATACAAAAGATGTTTTGTTTTACAAATGTCCGCCTAGCTTGGAATATTGCCATGCAATATTGCCAATATTTTGCAATATTGATGCAATATTCCTGCAATATTGGCAAGATTCCGGATAATTCTGCAATATTGGAGCAATATTTCAAGTTGTCTGCTGGTCTAGCTTAGATGTCAAATTTAACAAAATGATAGACAAGGATGGATGCTCTTTTTCATCCTTCTGACCCAAACCTCTATGCAGGTCTATGTTTAACCAATCCTATTTTTAATGGCACTTAGGCCACCTCAAATTAGGCCCTTTGTGTCTGTGACCTCTCTCGCTTTCCTTCCCTAAGATGAGACTTCTGCAATGTTGGGTTATTTGTGGCAAGCTGAACTCGAACCTGAATTGTTTTGAAACATCAGATCCGTAGCTTATCCGAATTAGCTTTACTCGAACCTGAATTGTTTTGAAACTTCAGATCCATAGCTTATCCGACTTAGCTTCTTGCCTCCTCACCGATAGGAAAGAAATTTGGACAAGATTGAAGTTCAAGGGAATAATTACTTTTGAGACACCCTAAGCGTTTATGTTATCCAAGCACTCTCTTCTCTGGTATCAACAGCACGCGGGAATTTCCCTACTAATAGGGGGGAAAATTCTTTTGGTTTGAACTGTTTACACTTATCTCTTCATTGCCACATGAATCAGCTTAACTTAAACTGGTTTACCTACTATAGCTGTATTTGGTAGACAGAGAGTATTTATAAATTCAGCATTGACATTCAAACCAAGCTAAATTCCGTTCTTTTATCTCAGTAATTTAACATAAAGATAATTGATCTTATGCAAACAGCTCACAATAATTCAATCTACACTCTTCGAATTTTATTTCCAACAAATTCATGCAGGTCCTGGAGTTTGGATGTCTATCCTGGACATCGTCAAATTGTTCTGATTCTTCTTGCTTAGATCCCTTTTAGTATTTTCTGTTAAATTTGAAATTAGCAAGCCAAATAGTACTAAGTAATTTATCTAGTCTTGTTTATTACTGAATTTATAGTGGTACTTGTCTCTTGATAAAGTTCTGGTAGCCTTGTTTTGTGGTTTAAGTAAAAGAAGTTCCTTTCATTCATTATCTTCAGTTTTGATTAGGAATGCTGTTCAATATTTTTTATTTCTGTTGTTTGTATCTAAGTATTTTTCGTTATCTGTCAAAACTGCTAACGGCAAGTAAGATCCCATGCTTTGCACTAATGTTGCTTCCTTCTTTACACTACCACTTGTTGGTCAATCTTTGAACATAAATACCAAATCAATCGAACCACTTTTGTATTTTTCCATTACATTAATCCACAACAATAATTCTTTTGTTGTTGTATGATTAATGTGATAGATTTGTTAATTTAATCACCATACCCCCACCTATTACATAATATATTATTATTAAACTATAAAGGAATAATTTAAAGACGAATCTATCTATATTTCTTTACTTTAAAGGGGAAAAAAAAAAGATTTGAGTCATCAATCTTGTGTAAGAAAGAGAGAGAAAGAGAGTTCAAAGCAGATGATGTGCTGCTTTTATGACACAAAAGGAAGAAAACCTTTACTAAACTAAATACTTCACTCTATTATAACAGATTCTGTTTTTTTTTTCCTTAAGAAAAAAAAGGATTTTTAGAATAAAGATTTTAAATTAAAAAATAATTGTGTGGTTTTATGAAACGACGGTGTAAGTGAATGGATCGTAGGCATTTAACTGAAAATTTTCGGAAAATCATTCGATTTAGGGTATTAAAATCGCGTTTTTAATCTTAACTTATAATAAACTAGCGGGCGGCGTCTGGACTAAGAGTTGTCCAGATAAATGTATTAATATTTTAATTTCTTTTGCACCATAATATAAAAATAGGAAATAAAAAAAATCGAGTGGAAAATAAATTTTAGAAAGGCAGGTGGGGTCGGGGGGGGGGCGATAGAACTTTCTGAGGTCTGTAATACCATTTTTCAATTATTTACCTGGTACACTTTAAAGAAGCGTCATTTTAAATTTTATTAAAATTAAGTGAAAAATAAAAAAAAAAAAAAAATTAAATTCAGGGAGGGGGCAAAAACTTTTTGAAATGTCGAATTCTAGTGGGAGTTAGAGTTTTAAAGATTTGATTAATATATTTTTCGAAAAGCGAGTTAGAACCTGTTTTCCAATGTTTTCTATGAGAGATTTGTGAACCCCTAGTAAGGGGGGGTTCCCTACCCCTAATTTGACATAGCCTAAAACCACCCACGGAAACCCATTAAAAAAAACGCCATGAAAATTGGTCCAGTAGTTTCGGAATCTATGCGTTACAAACAGAGAGACAGACAGATCCGAAGGTGAGCAAGGGGGTCCATGGGGTGCAGCCAGAGCCTTCTACGGGTTTCTCCACTTGGATAATTATAAACAATAAAGCGACAGTAGCGCAATCTTAAATCGTAGTAAAGAAACCTGGTATGGGGTCACGGATGACGTCACGGCTTGTAACGCGACATGCTGATAGATGGGCGAAAAAATATGAGGCCATGTAATAAAATGTTCACTTTAAAATAATAATAAAGAACGTTTCGGATTTTTTATTCGTAGTTGACATATAAATTAAAAAAAATTAATATTTGAAACATTATATAAATTAAAGTTCTCATTGTTTCAGAGAATTCGTGATCGCCAATCAAGGGCGGATCCAGAGGTGTTTTTGGGGGGGGGGGGGGGGTTTGGGGGGGCCCCCCCCCCCCCCCCCCTCTTTTTTTTTTTTTTATCTTTTTAATCCACCCCCTCTCTTTTTTTTTTTTTATAAAAATAAAAAACAACATTAATTTTTTAATTTTAATTTTTAAATTTTAAAATAAAATTTTTTTTTTTTTAAATAGTTTTTTTTTTTTTGTTGGGGCCCTCCCCCCCCCCCCTCCCCCCCCCTCTCCCCCTCCCAATTCAATTTAAAATAGTGAAATTTATGTGAATAGCTTTCACACTATGTGTGTTGACATATTAAGATAAGATTTAGGACACAATGCATAAATTATTAAGGTAAACCCAAGCTAAAGCGTTAACTAGGATCATGATGAGAATGATGACGTAAAAACTTTTGTTAAAACAAGTTGAGAGAAAAAAAAAAAAAAAGTTTCCCAATTACATTAGAAATTCAAACAAGATAAAACATTTGCCCTATTACGGATCTTTAAATAATCTATATATCAAGATAAAATCGTTTTTGTTCGCCCTACTAAAATATTAAAATGATCAAAAGAGAGATTTACGTTAAGTTTAATTCATATTTGTTAGTTTAGAAACAAAAATGGATTTTTGATATATCATTTACGTACAACAATAACAATCTTATTTAATGTTAATTTCATTTATAGCAAACAGAGATATTATCCCCAGAAGAGAGTGAAAAGTTTTGATAAAATTTAAATGTAAATGTTTTTTGAGAATGATTTTTTAAATGTTCCGCAATTACAAAAGGATTATTATTATTATTATTATTTATCAAGAATCATAAACGTTAAATGGCCGTTTGTTGTGCTATCATAAAGGAAAGTACTACAAGCAAAGTTAAAATTGCTTTATTTTATCTTTTCAGCATCAGAGGCCATTAGACTCTTATGAGAAGAATTCTTTTGGTTGTGACTGTATCAGGAAGATAATTTATCAGTCTTCTAAAACACTTCCTACATCAGAACCACTCAAAAAACGCCTTAGGAACATCAATAGTGAGGCCTGTTGTTTCTTCCTTCTGTGATATCATTCTCTGATCCAGATTTTCCTTGATGTTATTTGAATTACAATAAAACTGTTTATAAATATTTAAACCAATAGGTAGCTAATTTGATTTCATCGATCAGAAGCGAACCACAGAACCGAGCTAAGTAGCACTTTCTAAAAACATAGCCTCCTAAATAATCAGGATGATGCTTACTATAATTAAATGAGATGAGAAATAATATAAAGGGTGTTGCAAGATTTGAATTGACCGCCAAGTTGTGATCATAATGTGACAGCTCGAAAGTTATCAAACGGGTTAGTAAACATGGATCTTTTTTTTTTAATTTGATTAAGGTCCTTTTCTGGCGTCTGATGCCATTTATACCCCGCTCCTATTTATTTCAATTGATTGGTATATTCCAATCCAATTGAAATAAATTCTTCGCCTGGGACGAGATGCGAACCCTGGACTTTTGGAACCCAAAGCACATACTGTCTTGAATGAGTTTGCTATTACTTGTGTCTTTTCCCGGTTTGGTGACCAGAAATTGGCCGTTTCGTACTTGTACTTGGACTTCTAGCTGTGGGGTTACTGTCTTGCACGAGTTTGCTTTTTGGTCGTGGTTTTTCCCGGTTTGGTGACCAGAATTGGCCGTTTCGTACTTGTGATTTAAGATTTAACACCTTTGGACTTCTAGCTGTGGAGGTATCTGAAGTCACAGGTTTATACCAACAAGCCCACGATCTCCGAAGCTCCTTGAAAGCCGAAATTAGACGCTGTATAAATAAAATACCGCCACATGTATACAATAAAGTTATTGCAAATTTTGTCAAAAGAGTTCGCATGTGTCAACAAAGCCTTGGCTGTCATTTACAAAATATTTTGTTTCATAGATGCGTAATTCCTAAATGTATACAGAGTAAATCAATTAATATTCTAATACTTTGCTACAGAAAACCTTGATTTATTGAACCTTAAAATCGTGTGCTTTTATTGAAACACCCTATATAATAATAAAAGCCGAGGTTTTCTTTGCTTAAAATCTTTTTGCAGATTAAAGGTAAAAGAAATAAAATAAAATTTTATTTGTCAGGATTTATTAGTGCCAACGACCAACTGCAGTACATTGGTTTTGGTTACAATGAGCCATCTTCAGGTCTGTAAAATTACACAATTATTACAAAACAAGCAAGACACCCAATATCGGTCATTTTTAAGGATTAAATGACCGATATTGGGTTTTCAGACCTGAAGATGGTTCATTGTAACTGAAACCAATGTACTGCAGTTGGACGTCGGCACTAATAAATCCTGACAATTAAAATTTTATTTTATTTCTTTTACCTTTAATCTCCAAAAAGGTTTTAAGCAAAGTTGTACGGCTTCTATGATACATTCTTGCGCTGTTTCTTTTATTTATACTATATAATAATGTTTAATGCTATTTAATGATTAATAAAGATATTGAGGAACTCAATAATTATCCAACTCTATTGGGGAAATGGTAACTTACCTTAGCATAATTCCATGAAAGTTATACTTCCCGTTTTTATTACAGTAAATGAGTGAAGAGATAATTAGTTATCAATCCTGCTTAAATTGAATTTTCTGGCGTCAATTAATTTCGTATGATAGGATGGTTGATAAGCCACTTTGAATAAATTAAGAGTGAAGAAACAAGAAAACACAATTATTTCTGTTGAAGTATCTAACGCTATCTAATTTATATGTTAAATAAGAAACACTTCCATAGGTTTACAGATTTTAGTAAGGTAGCTGGTATTATGAGATTGTTTCAAAATTAAAGTTAAACAAATAATAATAAAAAAAAATAAAAAGTCCTTAGGATCTCTTTTTCTTCCAGACTTTGTTTCAAGAGGTTTCCCCGTAGCTCCAAGTTGGCAATTTATTATTATTTGCCTAGTAGAGTGTTGATAGTAGTTGAGATCTGATGATGGTTTCTTGAATGTGTGTATGTGTGTTTAGGAATGGGGTTAGCGTGTTGCGAATCTTCTTGCAGCTTTATGTTGACTTTGCAACTTGAATTGATCCTTGACCAAGAGTCGGTGGTTTCTTCCCTCTTTTTTTTTTCTCTCCCCTTTAAATCCCTCTACTCTTTTCAGAGAGATCTCTCTATTTTTTATGAGATTTCTTCTCTCTCTCTCTCTTTCTCACGTTCTTCAATAAAAGAAATTCGAAATATGTAATGACAGATTGACGAGGAGGAATCTTTTTTTTTTTTTTTCATTTGAATATTCATAAGTTTGATATAATAGAATTTTTCAATTGAATTAATAAACCATAAAATGGATGAAAAATGACGTGAATTTTCTGAATGTAGAATGAATAAAGAAGATAGGATAACGTAACTACCATTATCCGCTCACTAAAGAAGTAATCATATGGTTATTATACCGTAAGACACAAGGAAACAATTTACCGACACATCCGAACATCCATTGAGGATGGATTTAGTACACTATTAGAAATTATTTACAGAATTTGAAAGAAAAATTATTTTAATTACACGATATTTCGACTAGGATCGTATCGTCCACTGTAAGGTACCATTATCTGTTAGTAAAATGGGTTTTGACTAGCGTAAAGTTTAAGGACTGATTGTATCCTAAAGCCCTTTCGAAAGGACAATACCTTATAAAATAAAGATATTCCTAATTTCTTCTTTCAAAAACCTACCTAATCAGAAGGTGCTAATTGAGGAGGCAAGTGGCTAAGCTGTGTATTACGGAGTTTAAGTCTCAACTTCCCTGGGGTGGAACCAGTTTTCCGCAAAGAATCAAACATTGCCCCTTTGGGGTTGGGAAAGGGGGAGAAAATCCCAGACCCAATTTGAGATAGTGCCTTAAATGAGGATTACTCTGACTGGATAACCTTGGTATCGGGTGACTGAGAAGGAGCATTACCTCCGACTGGAAAACCCGGGATCTGAAAAAGGATGTGGCCCGGGTGGCTGAGAAGGAGCAATACCTCAAAATTCAAATCCATCAAACAATTTTAAAAAAATCTTTGAAATTAAAAATTCATATAATTATAGAATGTCTGTTTTTCAGGCAGAACTAGACAATTTTTTTAACCTTTGAGAAGCTAATTTCTAGTTTCAAGTTCCAGTTGTCCATGAGGATTTACTAATATCTCTTGTGCAAGATATATTTTCGATCTAGGGCCACGAGACCACGTCTCTGTCCGAGTTCGAGAAATTCTAGGAACCGACTTGCAATCCTATCTCAAGCACAGATATTTATGCTTGATTCATAGAGTTTTATATACGGGATCTTCTTCTTATCTTTTGGAATCTTGTGCTTCATCGCATGTCCGGAGCAGGTGTCTAAATCATTCCCAGGCTGTGGAATTCGCTGCCTGCTGGCATTCTCAGGGTGACCTATTATCCGGTGTTCCGGAGTCTCGTGTCAACCCATTTGGCTGTGTAATTTGGATGGCTCTCTCTTCCTCGTCCGCCGATTGGTTGCATCTCCCTCACCATTTGGATCTTGACCACAAGGCGGATGGGATACTTTCTGTGTGGATGGTTAATGTCTGGCCGTCGCTTGGCTTAGTAATAACCAACAAAACTTGCTACTCTGAGGAGCCATCAGGCTCTAGTACATTTCAATTTAAATAAATAAATACAAAAGCAATGATCTTGGGGAACTTAAAGGATTGTAGACAGTTCTGAGTAATTCCTTGATATAGTTACAAGTTACCTGTTAAAAGAAACCACATTATGGGTCTAGAAGTTATTCTTTCAAGTTACAATTATCCTGAAACATTGATAAAGTTGGGTTGTTTTTAAATTAGATATTTCTCAGACAGAAACATCACCAATTAACCCCTTCAAGACCTGTTTAAAATCTCTCTCCCTCTGCTTTAAGATTTATATTTCTTTTTAAGTGATAGAAAGCGGAATAGAATTTACAGAGTGGTAGTACATTCACGTCCAAAAACAGGATGTGCTAGGTCAGGTTTGTCAAAAACTTTTTTTTTTTTGTGTTAATCCACTTGAGAGGCATTCAGGCAGCGAGTGAGTGAGTGTCAAAGGTTATGCATTGCACAAAGAGAGTGAGATGACAAATTGAGTTTTATATAAAAAGAGAGAAATATAATTAGATAATCTTTAAGATTGATATTACATTTTTTAAAAGATCTCTCTTTCTCTCTCTGTCTTTCTATTTGAAGAAATTAAATAAATCTCTCTGGATTTCTTTAAAAAAAAAAAAAATTCTTTTTAGTATGATAATTTAACCCTCCGTCGGGGGCACCTCTGAGCCAACAGAAATCGGGCTGAGAGGTTACCCACATATTTTAGCTCCCATCTTCCAACTAATCTAATGGTAAATACTTCTCAGGTAGTCTTCACTAGAATCTATAGCTGCGGTTCCCAACCTGTGGGCCGCGGCCCAATTGAGGGCTGCGGACTGTTTGGAACTGGTCCGTGGACGTTTAAGGAAAGAAAAAATATATATATACAAATACAGGGTGTTTCAAAAAGGACTTTACTTTGAAAATTCATATGAATTTATACAGAGAACCTAGAGAGGTGATTGTAGTGTGAATTTGTAGAAAAACACATCATGTTTTGACACACCTAGTTCGCTAGTGCCGAATCGCACTATCACGAGCACTAGCGGCAGTTGAGCATCAAAGATGGCTGCATTCACTGAACCCGAGCGTGCTAGCTCTGTGTTTGTTTTGTTTTGAAAACTCAAAGACACATATAAATTTATCCAAAGAACCTACAGACCTGGTTTTAGGGTTGTTTAATGAGAAACGCATTAAGTTTTTTTTTTTTTTACCTCGAAATAAAGATTATGGGAAAAAATTGACTACCGATGGGATGTGTGCAAGATAACCAAAGGAAGAACATATTTAGTTTGAGGTAAAAAAAAAAAAAAAAACTTGATGGGTTTCTCTACAAATGGACACCACAATCACCTCTCTAGGTTCTGTGTCTTATGAATTTATAAACATTTTCTCTCAAATTTGTAAAGTCCTTTTTGAAACACCCTATATACTGTGGGTCTCAAGCGTTTTTTTTTTTTTTTTTTACTGAAAAAGTGGACCGCACATCAAAAAAAGTTGGGAACCGCTGATCTATGGGAAGGAATTATATACCAAATTGAATACAAAAGAACGACTTTATTAATCATTACCAATTATAAACTAAAATAAAATAAAATTGAGATTAAAGGTGAAGAGGCTGGCCCAAAATTATTTATTTCCAATATCAACGTTTTCTGGGGACTATACGTTGACATTGGTAATAAATAATTTTTGGGCCGAATAAAGTCTATTTTCTTCACCTTCCTGTAAATTAGACGGCCTTCCATACGATTATAAAATTGAGATTATTTTACAAAAGATTTTTAATAATAGTCTGACTGATCACGCTGAGATTCATAAATAACCCCCGAAAAACAAGTTTGGCACGTGGCAACCTAAACATTCGTAATTCCTAAATCGAGCAATTGGGCGCAGGCGGCCTGTGAAGCCAGGGAAGTAGTAGGTAAGCAATGTAAGCGCTGACTGAGGCGGGCTCTGTGTTAGGCCCCTAAAATTAGGCGAGTAAACGGAAAGATAGGGCAAGCAGCCCTTTTTCAGAAGTGGAGAGGAAAAAAATGTCTTTTGCTGGCCTCTAAGGTCGACTGCTTGCGACGAAGTCCATTAAATTGTCTTCACAGCCCGCCTACATTTTTTAGACATTTTAGAAATAGTTATTCTAAATTAAACGAATTCACTTTATACTAGTTCTTGTGGAAAAAGTAGTTTCTAAGCTAATGATCTCAGTAGAGGATTTAGGAATATTGATGGTCAATAGCTTATTCCCTCCTTGGGTGGTTGTGACACTTCATAATTAGGTAAACATCTCACTACAACCTTTTTAAGGTCGTAATGTTTATTATAGTCCATCTTATATTGTGTAATATATTTGAGTGAAGATGGAAATAAAAAAAAAATGATCTCTATAGATATTCTATCTGAATGGCTTAGTTAAATACTATTTGTTATGGGAGCAATAAAAAGGGG